>CAIGRO010181736.1:0-15623 GCA_903798355.1 Fraxinus baroniana
GTTCAATTTTTAGTTTACATTTTAAAACAAATATATTTTTTGCTATAAATGTGAAAAATTCTATATTTTTATAATTTTATTTATACAATCATACGGGCCAAACTGGAACAAACCGCGAGCCGTGACCTGCATGGGCTCAACCCGGATGGGTCAGCGGGCGGACTTGGGTTGTAGTCCAAAATTGTCGGCCGATCCGGAACCGGCCCTGAACCCGTTGAGGGCGAACTTTTTTTCAAACGAACGTTACCGGGCTCATATGTTGGCGGGCCGATCCAGTCTGGACCACCCGTATTGACACCTCTAGCATGCGCAGCAAATACAACAATGTAAAGACAGAAATAATGAATGAGTTCAAAAACATAGATCCCAAGAAACTGGAAGTACTTACCTTCCAAATGCCATCACTGGCCAAGATAACAGACTCAGTTTCATCATCAATAAACTCCACCACTATATCTGGTTCTGAGCTAAGGTGTTCTTTCAAGCATTTATCACCAAATGCCCTTGCTACAGCTAACTGGCCATCAACACGTGGAACATCGCCTGAATATGGTCAAAGAGGAAATTTAGTCATACGAGAGGACCCGATCCTGAGACGAGAATATTACAAGGGAGTACTGACCTTCACAAGTAGTTCATGGCAATTTACATGGTCAGTTTCTTCTTTTCCATTTTTCAAAAAAAAATTCATGCAACAAATTAACATCAATAACATACCATTCAATAAGATCACAAGCTCAGAGAAACACCACTATAATATGACAGCCTGAACATTGACAATATAACAATTTTATAGATAAAAAAATACTTCTTCGATTTTTATATTTATTCCCCTTTTTGAGGTTTTCCTCTATGTCTTCGCTTTTCTTTTGTCATTGTCAAGCTAATAAAAGAGTAGTATTTAAGTTGCATGAAATCAAAATCAAAAGAGCCACTTGCCCAAGATGTGAAAAGTTGTTGCAGCAAAAGCCCTCCAAATTATTTAACTTCTTAAAATTTCACGTACCAGGAAATTTTGTTACAAAGCCACCTCTGCTCTCAATGTTGTCCCTTTCTTTGTCAGGCTCATGATCAACTGATAATTGTTTTGCCACGCCATTCTTGGAAATGACGGCACGAGAATCTCCAACGTTAGCAATTACCAGCTTCTCGCAGTTTATCAGAATTGCAGTAACAGCTGTTGAACCCCCTCTACCCAAATCCTTGGCTTTCTCCAAAATTTTGGAATCTGTGATCCGATACGCTCGTCGGATTGCTGTCTCCGTTGAAGTCCAAAAGTCAGGCTATTTATTGCCAGAAATGAAAACATGCAGAGTTAGAATTGGTACAGTCCTCGTCCAGAAATAAATAGAAAAGTCAAAAGCGAGGATGGAGTCATCTCTATTAAATAATTAATCTACTATGAAGTTTTGTTTAATTTGTTTCTTTTTTATCTTCTTTATGGGAGAGAGAGTAGGAATCAAATGACTTGTGCTTAATTTATGGATTAAGGAGAACACAGAGTTCATAACAGTGCAATTCCAACATCTTCAGTAGATTGTATCTATCATATTTACCTCTTTCAAGATGTTATCAAACAGATGAGACTTCAAATAATTTGGTATATCTTTGCTCAAATGACCATCAAATATTGCAAATAGACCTAGCTCATTGTCCCCAACTTCTTTGAATTGTGCAAAAACATAATCTTCCATGCTGTGACCTGATTTTCCTTCAACCAAATGATAGCCATGTGTTATCTTCTTTGACATCTTACTCTTTCCTTTTCCTGTGTCAAACGCAGGCGGACCTAAACCCACCTTGTCCTGCAAATTACAACCAACCTTACCTTACCTAAACAGTGGGAAGTCTTCAGAAAAATTATTTACTCATCTCATACACTGGGATGGAGGAAAAATCACAAATGCTAATAGACTCTCACCACTGGCAGACATAATTAAAAGCAGGGGAGGAGGAATATTATTCAGTGCGAGCATAATTTAATTAACTCCGAACTTTGAGTTTTTTGCCATGGATTTAATGATGATAAAAATATAAACAATATTACAATAATGCTAAAAATGACATAATTTATAAATTACACTTGCTCCTTACAAGTTTTCATACTTTGGTGTCGTTGTACAATAACGTCATTATCAATTTTGAAAAATAATCTTTTTTTATATAAAAACTTGTGTTATCATTCATCTACTGATCACCCATCCAGCTACGTAATCTATCATTTACAATACTCATTGCAGAAAATATTGCGATAGCAATTGTGTTATCATGATCTTTAGGCTGACAAAGACCCTTGACCATATATATTCTTCAAACTTGATCTCGGATATTTGCTAATCCAAAATTGGTATTCTTAGTCCATATCAGTGGGGAATTGTGTAACATCAAAATCTACTTTATTCGATATCTCTCCATCAACATTTTTTACAATGATTTTTGCACTTAATCAATCAGCCTTTCAAGTCAAATTAAGCAAAAGCTATTCTCAATTGGGTCAATTATATGTACCAAAATCACTAAATCAACCTCCATACCATTACCATACATTCAAATCACACACACACATATTGACAACTTTGCTCAGTAATTAAGTCAAACATATTACCCACACAATTGAATCTCTGCTCAAATATTCAGAAAATAAGTGCTCAAACAGAGGTAAAACAGATTTATTTTGCATAAAAATATATAGGGACCTTCAATTCAAGAATATAGACTCCATATTCAGGGACCAGGCTCGAGAGCGTCGAGATTGAGAAGCTGAGAGAAAGTGATCTTGGAATTTCGTGGTTTCAATTTCAGAACATACAAGTATAGTTAGTTTTGGGTTGGGTCAATTTCTGTTTCAATTTTTTTTTTTTCCTTTGGACTGGATAAGTGGAAAGTCCAATATACTGCTACTTAAAAAAAATGAAAGAGTTGGGTTAGGCCCAAAATTCCAGTGCAGGCCAGAAACATATAGTGCAACCGTATCTTAATGAAAATGAGGTGTCATAATAAAGGAAGGCTGTGCATGATCAACCATAGCAAAGAAATTAACAGAAAAGGAGCCAAACACTGTGAAAATACTATCCAGTATTAGTCTTCCTAGTGCAAAGCAGTGTCTAAATTAAAATTGTAAACCCAACAATTGAAAAATGGTGATTCTGCAATTTATAAAAAAAGCTTCAGGGCTAAAGTCCACATAACATTATATGTTACATTGTCAATGGACTGAATCTCCCCTCTTTTTATGCATTCTTCTATGAATGATACTAAGAGAACTAAAGCTAGAATCACAACACCACTCCGAGACAAACTCTAAATTTGTGTCATGGATGACAAACAAAGTGCATGCAAGGTTCAGCTGATTAAGATCGTCTTAGAAGATATCAGTACAATGCCATTGCTGTTATCTAGAATTAGGCATTATAGCTACAATGACTTCATCCCAGGTAAACAGCAGGCCTTCCGGTGTCTGTCGTTCACCCAATTAATCTCAAGCATCCTGGCTTCCAAGGTAAGAATTCATTGCAAGTGGCAAATCAAAAGCTCAAGCAAGTAGCCTAAACTTAAGAGGATAGCCCATTTAACCAAATGAATTTTATCAAAACGCCTAGACCTAGTGATTGAGGACATCAAGCCTGTAGCTTTGTTTTATATTGGACACACACTCCATCATAATCACAGAACAGTAGATATCACTTTGATCCACTTGATGCAGAATGGGAACAACAAAAGGATAGACAAAAGAGAGAGAGAGAGAATAGCAGTAGAACTTCGGAGAGAATTTTAGAGAAGAATTCGAATTATACTCATATATTAATTCGTTCTCTACATTGTTGAGAAATTTTGGTCGACATATTTAAATTTCCTAACAAAAATAAAAAGTGCCCCGCAAAAAAAGAAGAAAAATCCACACGTTCATATTAATAATCATGACTTGAAAATACATTACAATCAAGAGAGTATCTTTGGTGAAACTTCATTGACTTCTCCTGCCCCCTGGTTCCTCATCCCTATCCCTCAAGAAAGGTGACTCCAGAATACATATCAGTCAATCTTGAATGCATAGAAAAAAGATATTGCTCGGTATGTGGTATTGTTAGTGTCTGTCAGTGTCAGGAGGTACTAGCAATATCTGCAGGAGAATGTAGAACAGGGGAAAACAAATAACAACAACAATTTGATTGATCCTTTTTGTCACTAGTGTATCTCATAATTCTCATTAATCAATACAAAATACAGATCATCTGAACGACTTTCACTCTGTAAATATGCACCTAAATCACAGCAACACTAAAAAAAAGCAGATCGTCAAATCCACTAATGATTCAAGTTAAACACATTATCATAAAAAAATTAAAATGTTTGATTCATAATTAACCTATGATAGTTGTGGCTGATTCAGAATTACAGATCCAGAAATAATTTAAGCAATGCCATAAATCATTGTGTCATACAGCATTATTATTCACTAAACACGTAATTAAATGCATGTGTATGGGAAGAATCTCTTATAGGTACCTTCATCTTGTAGAGGATTTCCTTGCCAGTCATATTTCTAAATGTGAATACAATTTATATATTCTAAAATGTGAGATTGAAGAATGCCCAATGAAATAGTGCCAGAGAGATTGAGAATCAAACCAAAATGCTGCGATGAGGAGGAGAAATGGATAGAGATAGATGGGGATGGAAAGGCAATGTGAATGGAAAGAATTGACATCTCCTCTAGAGTGGACACGTCCCAGTTTCGCGTCGAACGTGTCGCCGCCACCCTTATTCTCTGTTTTTTCAACCTTTAATACCAATTTATAAATTGTCAAGTTTTCGAAGAGAAAAATGAATTTTGAAAGAATGAAATGGATAAGCGAATTCATAACTTATTATTCATTTATTCATTACTCATTTTTATGTGTATATAAATTCTTTCCGACACTTGGATTATGACATACATGATCTTAGTATTGATCGATAGGATTATAAGTGACATTTTGGAGAAACGTACACTAGAGAACTAATTAAAGATTTGGTCGAAAGACGTATTCTTGCGCGACAACTTAACATGACCTTTCAACTTTAAGAGATGGTAAAAGCAATAATATTTGAACATAAAATCTTCATCAATAATAAGATGTGTTAATTAATAGAATGTTAAAAATAAGAATGAAACCAATGAAAATGTAAGTGTGACAATGAACACTACAGTTTTTTTTTTGTTGACGTAGAAATCCTCAGTCGCTACCCGTAAGTGCACATTGAGTAAACCTCGCTCTATGTGCATTAGTCCGCAAACCACACAGGAGAAATAAACTGCATTAGACAAGTCCGATACGATGGGCTCGACCGAGAAAGTGTTGGCATGGGATTTGAACTTGTAACCTTCGATCTCTGCGTTCACCTGTTCCACCAACTCGACTACCTCCGAAGGGGCATGAACACTACAGTTTTTATCAATGCACCACATGATCCACATTATAATTTTACTAAAGGTCTCTAAAATTTATTTATTATTATATTTATATCTTGAAATCACATTTTTATCCTTAATATTTCAGTAGTTAACAAAATTTGTCTTTAATTAAGGTTTTCGCTCAAAATTTTTGTTATTGTGCTTTAAAATAAGTGACCAATGTTTAGCTGCAATTTTGTTTTTATTGTTTTTTTTAAATAAGTTATCAAATATTTATTGTATTTAGCGGAACCTTTGGACAAAAATCGTATTAGTTACAAGATGTGTTAATCAATGGAACGTTGACTATAACAATGCGTTGAAACAATTGACATAAATATTATAATGAATAAATATTATGAATTTTCAGTAGATGATTAAAATTGAATTTTTAGTAGATTTTGATAAAAGTTGATGAAATGTACGATTTAAGGACATCAACTTTTGATCAATGCAGCACTTATGTTCTTTAACTTTTTTACATCAAATTTTTATTCTCGGTCTTTCTATTAAACAAGACATCTTCGGCCCAGGGTGATGATTCTTATACAAATATTTTGTTTTATAATTTAAAATGAGGAATGAATACATCGTCGTACTTTTGTATTTACTATTTTTTGCTTATTCATATGGAACGAATAAGTTTTTTACACCTTCGTAAAATCTTAAATACTATTAAAATAGGTACAACAAATAAAAACTATTGACCAAACAAGATCGATTAATAGAGAATTGAAGTGCCAGAAAAGAGTATGAAAGTAGTCCCAAATGGAATACGAGATAAAGAAAGCTCCAAAGGTCCTACATAGATGGCCTAATGGGAGACACTGAATTATCAAACACCTTAGTTGTCGCCATGTTTGGGGCTCGAGAAAAAGTTGTGATCAAATTAAATAAGTCTCATTCACCTAAAAATGTCCTAAGCTCTTGCCTTTGCTTCCATAGACAAGGACAGCAACGTTGAACCCATCATTACTTTGGGATTTCTTACGATAGGATGAATGGATGGATTAAGATTGTACCCAAAGTACAATAAAAGGAAAGAATTTAAAATCTTGTTCATTGTAACGCTGCATCCTAAACGGCGAAAATTGAATTAAAAAATTATTAGTTTACACTCTGATCCAAGTAGCATGGAATACATGAAATACGGCGTGAATCAGCAAGGATCACCTTGCAAGGCTAAATACCTCTGAGTAATCGAAAGTAGTACCGTGAGGATAGAGTAAAAAGAACTCCCATCGGGGAGTAAGATAGAATACCCAATACTTATTTTGTGATATGTTTTGTACGACGAATTGATTATCAATATTGAATACATGTGTAATCTATGATTTACACACATGTTCAACATAAGCCCACGCTCCATGAATCATAATGTACACTGCAATATTCAATCCAACAATGGAGTTGGCAAAGTTAAACTATACTAAACATGATGTAGACCACCAAAACTTAATCAAAATGCCCAACAAGGGGTCCATTTTCATTTCTCCATGACCCCTTTTTTGTGAAAATCAAGTCACCCATTATGCTTTAGCTTCATATAAATCAGACCCCTAATGCTAGATATTCACAAAGATCATGGAAAATCAAAGGCGAAAAAAAAGCTCGGGCGATAAGTTTTCGTTCCCAATAATCGCAGTCCGAGATTCAGATCCCGATGAATTTGAGTTTGGGTGTGTTACAAAACCAGGCTCTCCAAACTCTCCAGCTGATCATTTGTTCTTCAATGGCAAGCTTTTACCTCATGTTTTTCCACTTAACCATCCCGCGAATAATTATTCCTATTCGCGTTCGACAAGCAGAACGAGCAGCATTAGCAGCAAGGATTCTCTTGTGTCGTCACGCAGTAATAGCACGAATAGCAGGAGCAGCAACTGCAGCAGTGCTAGAGCAAGTACAAGTGAGACATCTGAAAGGAAAATCTCGAGTACAGGAGGAAAAATTCCAGGAAAAAAACCTGTTTTAAATCCACAATACAAATATAGTTCTTCTCAAAGATGGCAATTTATCGTGCCCGCGCCTGTCTTGATGCATCAGGATTCAAGATCAAGATCAGTAAAAGTTGAATGCAAAGAGTTGAAATCAAGGAAAATGGAAAAGGATACCGATCATGGAAAATCATGGATTGGCAAGAAAGTTTTGAGATCATTTGTTTCAGCATGTAAAAAATGCCATGCCATAGAAACATCATAAATGATCTTTATTGGACTGTTATCAATATTTAGTTGGCATCTTCAATCATTCGATATTCGATGGATTGCAATCATGATTTGATCACGAGAACGACAGAATAAACGTGGAGTCGATTATATAGATCATTTTTTGCCCCTCTGTGTGTGGTTCGAATTACTGAAAGATCCAAATCAATGTAGATAAGTGTGTTTTACCTTAGTTTTTTCTTGTATAATGATAACAAAACTAAGTGCTTCTAAATAATTGAGACCAATTGTATTTTCCTTGATCTTCATTCATGCTGTGAAAGATTTTATGCCCAGTTGTAATTTCAGTACTGATTCTGAGTACTACTGGGGACGCTCTTGCATCAGATAAAAAGGAAGAACTCATAGAACATGGATGCTTTAACTAAATCTTGCATGTGATAATGATGTCCAGTTGATAAATAGAAATGATATGATTAGAATCGCTACTCATCTTATGCTAAGCACCAATGACATGACATACTAATTTATTGATCGATAAGTTTATGTGAAGTCACAATATTTGAAAATTTGTTATCCACCAATGATTTGATGCATCATGTCAAAAAACAAATTTAAATTTTGTAACCGATTATGACTAGCTAAGTTTATTCATTCCACGTACCAAACCTTATGAAGTACACGTATCAAACATGTTATTGTGGTAAGATCGGTTTTTAGGGTAAAATTCCACACTGCTTAAATACAAAAATGATCATCATCATAGAATTAACCTTTTAAAATTGATAAAATTCACCTCTTAATAAGGTTGATCTTCTAAATTGATAGAGCAATAGACTTGATGTGTAAGCGGAGCCCAAAAAGCTCAACAAGCAATTCAATTATTTTAAACTCAAATAAGTTATCGAATTTCAAGATTAGTGTTGTCGGTCAAACCAGAACCTCAAGTCAACAATCGGCGCAATTATTCAACAAAACTAGAACAAACACATAGATTTCTTTGTCAAAATGATAGATTGGAATAGCCACTTGTCATGCTAAGCAGACGGTGCAAAAACTCAGTTTGAAACAAATTTGATTAACAAGATTGGTGGAGTCAACCGACAGAGACATTTTGTTGTCTGTATTTTCACCCTTCAAATAGTTGCAATACTGGGTAAAAGTAGAGGCTCCACTTAAACCTTATCATCATTGGATTATAGGAAATGTGAGTCAATCTTTTCCTTTGTATACTCCTAGACATAATCAAGTGAAAGAGGAATCAGCATTAAACAATCAAAAAGTAAATCTTAATGCCTGTTTTTAGGGTTGGCTAAGCCTTTTGCCACCCTTTTGAATGTGAAGAAAAGACTAGCTCTTGGACTTCAAAAGGTGCAGGCAACTTTTACCACTAAAGTGTACCCGGTACAATGCCATTATCGTGTACAAATGAACCTCTTATCGAACATGGTAATTGGACATGATCAAGATAAGATTGGATCATCAAAATTAGTGTGTTAAAACTTTTCGTGATGGATTACAGTTCAAATGCAAATAGAAAACTCGAAATTACTACCAAAAGTTTATGTCAAATGATTCCAATCACATTTACGAACATGGAAGATTGATTGACCACTCGCTCTGCGTGATTTCTCGTCCGAAAAAGTACTGAGATGCAATTCGCTCAACTATCCAATGCACAAGCAAGTGCTTTCATAAAAGATCATATATTTAAGAGATGTTCAGTGTATTGAAGTTAAAATCTACTGAACAAGACAACAAACAAACATCTCACATGCCTCCACTTTGTCCAGTTTCTTCATAGTTGTTAGGTTAACCACCCTCCCAATTAGCTGACTACTAACTCAAGAATATAATTATTCTTTTTCGATTCTTCTTCAAAGAAGGTTCGACTTTGATGTAAAACCTTTTTTTTTTTTCTCCTAACTTATTTGGTGATGAACCCCAGAGTAAACAATGAATTCTGATAAGTCTTCAAAGATAACAGAAACATGTAATTATGGAAAGCACTAAATTGAACAAACGCAAGTGTCACAAAGAGTAAATGCTTTTTCCTAATTACAACTTCTCGACCTTCATCTTTCCAAGCAAGCCTTCTAATCTCACTCCAAGAAAGTTTCCATAACATCAGAGTACATCCCTGCTTCATTCCTAAACTCCCCGGGATTTTGTGAGTGGTGATCAAGTGAAGTCGACGAAGGTGGAGTAGTAATTCTAGCAGGTAATGTAAAGATCCCCTCGAAGTTGTTATCCATTTTGGGATGATTATCCAAGCTCAACAACTCGTTGAGATTTGCATTGCCACTGTTATGCAAATTCAAGGAATCCAAGTTAGGATTCTGATGGTCGTGCTCGTTTACAAAGACCTCGGGATTGAACAAAAGTTTTGCTTCATCTGTTTGTCCACCGAAGGCATTGACGAAAGTGAATCCATTTGGCCATTTGATATCGTTTTCGCCATCTCCCGTCACATCGGATGAATGATTTGGAGGTGGAATTCTGACCCCAGCCGTGTTTTGAATATTGGGAGATGTAAGCATTGAAACTGCTGGATGAATTGGCCTTGTCCCCGAGTTAAATACAGAAAAAGGATGATGAATCGGCATAACCGGTTGCTTTAGGGGAACTATGGATGAAGACGAGGAGCTGCGAGATGAAGAAAATAACTGGGATAGGTATAATCCAGATTGATAGCCTAAGGATTCAAAGGTATGTCTCATTCTCAGAACAAAATGGAGGTCTTCAGGTATCTGAAAAGGACAAAAATACATTCTGGCAATGAGATCATCATGTTACCATTGTATGCTTGATAGGTTTGCTCGAGAATATGACTATCCAAAATTGAAAAAGTTAAAGAAAAAAATTCATAAAAAAAACTCACAATCTTGCAGGAACCAAGTTGCAGTAGGCCATGCCCAGCTTGAATAACAGCTATAGTCTGGCAAAATCATGTCAAAGAGCACACAGGTTAAGCAAGAGAATGAAAGGAAAATATCCGTATGCTAGACGGTACTAAACTGTACAATGAATAAAATTTTAGCAATAATGCTCCTTGTACAAAAGTGGGTGACAAAGTGCCACTTGGCAGCCCCCTATTACAGGTGCCCCCTAATAGGGGGCCGCCAAGTTGCATATTGTCACCCAATTTTGTCATCCTTTTTTTGTAAGTGTAGCATTATTCAAATTTTAGTTTATTTTTCCTCCTTAATTACTGTCTAATACAGTTATACAGAGTACAAAGCCCGGGACAGTGAGTATAACAGTTCTGAACCATAGATTCTGACCTGAATGCCAGACTCAAACTGCTCAGTCCACTCAGTAGGAAGCTGCAATTAATGAATTAATGAACCATTCATTAACAATTAGTTGTATCAGACCAATAATTGGGACAATGAAACTCCAATTTCCTGAACAATCATAATACTGTCTCCTGTTCTAACTGGTACTTGCAGAATTAGGTCCAAAATCAATTATTTTGCTGCATAATCAAATGAGCAATTATGGAAAAGAAGGATAGAATACATACTGCATCAAATGAACTCTGCCAGTAGTTGGAGATATTTGGTTCACATTCGGTTGGCTCTTTGAAAGCCCATTTATGACACTTATCAGAAGCAACTTTCCCCATCAATCTGCACCCATTTTTTTTTTCACTCAATCAACTTATAAGCTATAAATCCATACTTCAGTTTATTTTTTTCCTAAATTCAGCCCTGTTTGTCATCTATTTTATGAAACTATGTTTACTACAGTAAACAATCTTCACCATATATTCACTCAATACAATAGCCTACACACTAACCAATAACATTATCTTAATTTTCAACCACACATTCTCCAAAAAAATACTATTCATTAATTTATTTTTCCCGCATTAATGGGAGACAATCGCACCCTCAATCAGTTTGTAGAATGGGTGGGTGCGGGTGGGGTAGTACAGAAATAGAATCCAATTGAATCAATCTACAAAACAAAAGGACCTACCGAGTACCCACCCTTCTCCATAATTATACAACTGAATAGACATTTTGCTGAAGGCTTTTCTGACAGGATCCTCTCCATCCATCTCATGATTCTCATCCAAACACAGTGTAACTCTGCCTCTGCAAAACCCATCTTCCCACATCAACATCCTGCACAAAATGCAACAGACAAACAAGGGAACACAGTAAATTACTCAAGAAACACAATAAAAAATCTATATTTTCGGCTCCCCTGTTTTAGCAAGATTAGTTGAGCACATTAATACTCACAAGCTACCGTTGTCATCTCCAGCTTTGCACCCATTACCACCTCTAACTCTCCTGCAAGAAATGCAAAATGCCGACAAAGAATTAGCATAAAAATAAGAAAATGGAAGTGTATAGATCATAAAAACAGACTAAAATAGAACAGAGAGGGAGAGAGACGGGCGAGGTCGAATGGTCCAGAAGACAGAGTAATTCCAGTCTGAATTTAAACAGACGGTTCTGAGGGCCTCATGAAGGGCCATCATCCCAACAGCTTCTTTGCTTCTGTCTGTTGCTCCTGATCCCACCATGGCTTCTCTATGTAATTTTCTTGGAAAATTAAAGGATTTATTTGAAGTATTTTTGTTGGGTATTTGGCTTAGTAGAGCATAGTGAAGAATGCTTGTAAAATATCAACCACAGAGGAGAGTAGGAGCGAGGAGACTCTTTTTTTCTGCTCTCTCTCTTTTCATCACTTCGTTACCACTTTTTCTCTCTCTCTTTACTTTTTACCTTCTTCACTTGTCAGATTACCGAACCTGATAAATGGGGTCTTAATAAAGGAAAGGCAAGTACTCCCTGCGAGTGTGTGAGAAGGGGGAGGAGAGTGGGTGCGTCCGTTGCGTCTGTATGTTTAGGTTCAAAGAATGTCGCGTCAATGTTTGTATTTTCTAAAGCATGTTTGACTAATCTCTAAAATTGGACTTCAAAAGTAATTCTAATATTAAGTGTTTGTTTGGCCTCATTTTAATCCAATTAAAATTAAAAATATAGTCATTATTGAGTTTCACTCGTCTAATAAAAGTCAATAATAACAGCTAATTTTTCAATTTTAATCCGATTTTAATTTCTACCAAACACCCTTTAAGACTGTATTTTTATCTTATGAAGCGATCAATTTGTCAAGAGGAACAATCAAACCCTCATATGTTGCACTATTTTAATATTTAACCAATGTAAATTAATTCCTTAACATATGTTCTGGAAAGTGGTGAATCATTGGAATAAACGATTTTGAAATTCTTTACTCGTTTGAGTTTTAATTGGATTAAATTGCTCGTTTGAGCTTAAAAATATAAATTGTGTGAGGAAAAAAAAATTCAAATTTGATGTTTTAATACATTATGATGGTGGTTGGAAAAGGACGCGAATGGTTGCCATTAATAAGGAGTGTATAAAATTGTAGTTTTCTTGAGAGGTATTTAAGAAAAGAAGAATTGAAAATGAAAATAGCTTTTTTTCAGGCAATTGATCTAATTCACATTACAATGTAGCTTTTAATAGAGTAAATAACTAATTACAACGACTAACTAACTTGACAACTGTACATAATTACTTCCTAACATTGGCACTAAATTGACTTGAGTTGAACTGGACACTTGCTGCTGAACCGTTGATGTTTAATGCCTTGTTGAATCCTCTGGTGTTGAGCAGCTCGTGATCATCTTCAGAATGTGGAATAGTTCCATCGATAAACCCTTGCTTATTCTTTACAGACAAGGCAATCGTCATTGATCTACTCTAAGAAGCATAATTCTCCCCAGTCAATAGTTTTGAAACAAGGATCAATCCAGGATTATTTGAATGATGCAGAAAATATGGATTAGATCCAGGATTAACTAATGCCTCATTATCCATCGCCAAACTGATGAGCAGATCTTCACTGAGGAATCGATCAGTTGAATCTAACCGAAAATAGTGATAATCAAAATCAATGGTGGTGTGTAGCAATTAGTGCTCTGATACCGTATCGAAGAAACGAAGAATTGAAATTGATCAAATTCACGTTACAATGGTAGCTTTTAATAGAGTAACTAACCAACTTGACAACTGTACATAACTACTTCCTAGCTAACATTGGCGCTAACTTGACTTGAGTTGAGCTGGACACTTGCTGCTGAACCGTTGATGCTTGATGCCTTGCTGAATCCTCTGGTGTTTCATTTATTCTAACAAGAGGTGTTCGTGCAGTCACGTTAATGGAGATAGGGGATAGTGGAGGGTTGTTGACAGAAGAGGAAGTATGGATGGTGGTGGCCGTTGGTGGAACTTCGGTGGAGGTGGTGGTGTTGAGAGTTCGATTGACCATGATGATGGTGATTGGGTTAGTGTTTTAGCTCGAATTGAATAATCTCATTTGAGTGTGACTTTGATATTTGATGTTCTATTTTAAAATGGTAACATTATAAATAGTAGCTCAAACCTTTTTACATTGGTCTAATTTCGATATTTAATCAATGTTGGTTATTCCTTGACATTTAGGAAAACAAATTTTTTTTTTTTTTGACATAATTTACTTTTTTTCAGCTCTAATTTTAATATTCAAACAAAGGCATGCTTGGTTAAAAGAAATATAAAAAAATCTTATAAGTTGGGAAAAACGCAAATTATGTAGACTAAAATTCACACAACTATAAGTCCCACAATCAAACATGCCTGTACAATTTGTTTGGTTTTGATTAAACAGTATTTTTTAGTTGTTTCTTACAATGTTTTTTAGCTTCTTCTCTTACGTGGAGGCTTACAAATTTTTTTCTGAATTTTGTCAGGATTTTGCCTCTTTTTGGACTATTTTACGTGTCTGCCGATGAACTTTTTGTTTGAAGGAAGAAAGAATAAGTTTTTAGAAGATTTTCAACCAGAAAATGTGCTTTAATTGGAAAATATTAAGATTTCGAGGGTATTGTAATGATCCGATCCTTGTACCCAAATCGTTTCTCTTACATGCTATCCACTTTGGAATGACATTTGCCCTCTTATCCTTTGTGACTTTCTATTGCGTTCCTCAATAATCAAATCTAAACGTCTGTCTTATAAAATATTTAAATTGAATCATGGTACCAATTAAGATGAGTTCATACTCTCTCAGAGCAAACATGACATATGAAATAATGGTTTGAGCGCGAAGCACGAGTCGTTAGAGGTATTTACCCTAATTTTGCCATTATCCAATGTGGAATTTTTAGATTGGAGATTGAATTTCTAAGAGTTTTTTCCTTTTAACTTTTCAACTCTTGATTTTCAACAATTTTCTTCTTGTGTTAACGATCCTTTTATAGAGGATTTTAGGGATTTCTTAATCATTTTTCAGTGAACGCACTTATCATTATGATGAAAATCATGATTAAGTCCAAATTATAATATTTAATTGAGTTTTATACTTTAACGATACTCATCGAGTAATTTGTTATGAACATGTATTGGTTTGCATGAGTTACTTAGCTGAAGTTGTGTTATAATGCGCAGTTAAAATGCAAAATGATTGAATTATGAATTCAATCATTCTTTTTACTTGTTTAGTACGTAAATTGGTTAATTTTCCATTCGTGCTTACACCCTAATCGGTTTGAATTTGTGAATTTTAGGTTTATTTATGTGTTTTGAGTCTTGTGACCAATACCTCAATCATTTATGCACTACTAGCTCTTCTTGAATTTGTGAAAACAAAGAATTCTGGAATTCAACTTTATTTCATGGGATGGAATTGAAAGAATGTTCTAAACTTTCACCATTTTCCAATCCGTTTTTATATAGAAAATACATAATCCTAAAAAGGAATTCAAGATTTAACTACACGATGGTGGTAATGGCGATGACCGCTTGGTTGCGAGCGGGGGGTTGAAGGAAGAAAATGAATGAGTTTTGGTAGGTGTGAACACGGTTCGGTTTGAGCGATTTGTATTATATTTTCAATTCAAACTATTTCATGCGGTTTGGAATTTTTCCAAACCAAACTATTGTTTGCGGTTTGGTTTGATTCTAATACACGGTTTACCTATCAACATTATAGTTATA
>CAIGRO010181752.1:0-12393 GCA_903798355.1 Fraxinus baroniana
TCTTTAATGAAAGAGAACACTTCTCGTTTCTTTCTTCCAATAATAGATGGCAAACCAAGGTATTTGTTGTGACCTTGGAATGCCTGGATACCCAAATTAGAGCAAATAGCAATCTGCCTCCCTTGATCAACATTGTTACTGAAAAATAAAGTGGATTTCTGATAGTTGATGGATTGGCCAGAATCTATTTCATATATGCGTAGAAGCTCCTTAATTTCATCACATTCCCTTGTATTTGCTCGAAAAAACAACACACTATCATCCGCGAAAAAAAGATGAGTAATAGGAGGGGCATTCCTTGCAATTTTGCAGCCATGGATAGCACCGAGGCCTCTTTTAAGCGAATAAGGGATGATAATCCTTTCGAACAAAGAATGAATAAGTATGGCAATAAAGGGCAGCCTTGACGCAATCCCCGTTCTGGAAAAATGGGTCCAATATGAGAGCCCCCATGAGCAACTTGATATCTGACCGTAGAGACACATAAGATGATCAAGTCAATCCAGTTTAGGAGAAAGCCCATATGGGTCATCACTTGCTTCAAAAAACCCCATTCGAGCCGATCATATGCCTTACTAATATCAATTTTGAGGGCAACCATGCCATGTTTACCACGATTTTGAGAAGTGTGTGTTCTGATCAGTTTTTTAGGTGTGTGTTTGATCAGTTTTGAGTATGTGAGAGCTTCAACTCCTTGTTATGTGAGCGTATGAAAATAATAGCTTCTTTGAGTGATTGTTGCTAAGTTCCATGTATTTGTTTTGATTTAATATAAGATGTTTATCCCATTTTAAATTCCAACATTTGGTATCAGAGATTGACGATCAATTTCAAGGTGATGCTCATAGGTTCATTGCTCGTGAACAGTAAGAAATTGTGAAGTTCTTGGGTGTGAGACCATGCGTGCTTGAGAGTATACATGAACATATACTAAGCCATAATGGCAAACTTACTCCCTACCCCGGGAGGTATTAAGAGGTTGAACAACAATAATTACAAAAATAGGCGTACCTGTTTAGAGTCCCATTTGCATGGACAAGGACTATGGGAGTTGGTGGTGGTAGCGAAACTGCTCCTTCTTCTTGTGTAGAGGATGCGCAAGCACTTGAGAAATAAGATATGAAAGTTGGAAAAGCTATCTACGTTCTAAAGATAACAGTAGATGAAGAGCTTTTGGAGCATATAAAAGATACGGAGACACCACAAAAAAGATATGGGATACAGGGTTGTTGTGATAGCTAATAACTTGAGATTGCCAATCACTCACATCGCTAGTACAGTGATAGTGTCGCGCCTCAACCCACATGAAGTACAACATCATGAAGTTTATCAGGTACCAGGGATGAAGAAGAATTTATTGTCAGTATCACAACTGACAATGCCTAGTAACGATGTAGTGTTTGGTCCTGAAATGTCTAAGTATTCAAAAATGTGAAGATTATAGGAGAACCAATTATGTTAGCGGAATCTACATATATTGAAAAGACAGAAGAATGACACTCTGGATTTGTCATATACAAGGTTAGGACATGTTAGTTATCAAGAACTGAGAATTATAATGAACTAGTAATTACAAAATGGACTTTCTCAACCTATAGTTCAAGAAGATATCGTTTGTTCATGATGTTAGTATGGCAAAGCACATCAGTTTCCCTTTGAAAAGTCAAAGTTCAGAGCCAGAGCACCACTAGAGCTGATTTCCTCTGGCATGTTTGGCCCAGTAAATGATGCATCCATTAGTGGCTGTCTATATACAGTGACTTTTGAAGTTCTTCAAAACTCAAAGAATTTAAAAAGGATATCGAAGGAAAAACAAGAATGAAGATCCAGTGCATATGTTCACATAATGGGGGAGAATTGAAACACTTTCTTGGACTCGAGCTAGATCAAACACATGGAGGATTATTTCTATGCCAATAGAAGTATGCAAACGATCTCCTACAAAAGTTCGGGATACTTGATTGCAAACCTATCTTTACCTCCGTGGAGTCGAATGCTAAGCTATGTTCATATGAAGACAAAGATTTTGAGGATACTACTATGTATCGTCAACTTGTGGGAAGCCTAAATTACTTGACGATAATGACACCAAATATTCCGTTCATTGTTGGAGCGGCAACTCGATTTATACAGAATCCAAAGAAGCCTTATCTAGAAGTTGTTAAGCATATATTAAGGTATGTAAAGGGAACTAGTAATTGAGGCCTCTCATACAAGAAAGGGAAAGCACTCAAAATAGTTGGATATTCTTGGACTCGAGCTAGTGTGTGCATGGTCTGATATTTTTGAGAGAATGCACTCTAATTAGTTTTGAGAAGTGTGTGTTCTGATCAGTTTTGAATTTGTGTTTGTTAAGATTTGGGGTTCCATTTTAAAAGGTAAACCTTATTAAGATGAACAACCCGAACTCTTATAAATCAGTCTATGTTTTCATCTTTACTTGATGTGAGATTTTATTCCTTAACATGCCCCCGCAAGATGGTGGTTCATTTGAGCAGATCAATCTTAAAATTATGTACTCAATTTTTTTTGAGTCTCAAACGAATCGAATTGCTCGTTGGAGTTTAATGGTATCTGATACCATGTTAAGATTTGAGATTCTATTTTTAAAGGTCAACATTATTAAGAGTAGTAGCCAAAACTCATATAAATTGGTTTATATTTTCATCTTTATTTATGTGATATTCCTTAACAGTGTTCAGATTAGTTTTTAAAATGTCTATTTGATCAGTTTGTAGTGTGTGAGAGCTTCAACTCTTTATTATGTGAGTGCAGGAAAATAATAGCCGAGTTTAGTGATTGATGCTAAGTTCCCTGTACCTGTTTTGATTTAATACAAAAACTGTGTTTATCCCATTTTAAGTGCCAACATTTAATAATTAAAAAATTTCTACAATTTTGAGGAAACAAAAAATGCTATTTATCCTGACTGGGGTTACAACCCCAGTCTAGATGGCGTTAATATGAGATTAAATGATAGGTGAAGTCGAACAATCAGTTTAGAAATCAGCAAAGAATTAATTAATGTTTAATCATGTTGTACTTTTTGCTTATTTAGTTAAAAAGATGTTAGTGTGGAAAAATCAATATACATTCCTTGTTTTTTGAAAGCGAAGAAATCAATATATTGTTGACCTCAAAAAATGGTCCAACAGAAAACGAATGATTCCAACTGTTTTATCCGTTGTAACGTAAATATTTTGAAGATATCAAGGGGGTTGGCAGGTGACACAACTGTTAAGTAGAGAGGACTCCAAAGTTTGCTTTTCGCGTGTAAAGTTGCATCACCCACGAATGGTGTCAAGTATGTATTTTTTTGGTAGAATACAATGATTAAAGGTCATTAGATGAAAAAATATGTGGCCTCATCTGTCTAGCTACTACATCTCGTCCTAACCATCAATCAATCATGCCATAAATGCCAAGATCTTCATATATTGCATGTTGACTCGTGATGGGACAATGTAGGTTTGTAGAGGCGGTGCCAGCAGTGTGTTATCCCATCAATATTTTCGTTGAATCGCATAGGTTCGGACGGGCTATTTATGGGGTCGGATGCACAGGCTTCTGTTGAATGTGATATCAGGTTAGTCGAACTTTGCACTACGTGTGGGTCCATTCTCTTGGCACATGGTATGTTTATTTTACAATTATTTGTACGAGTAACATCAGTCCTCTAAGCCCAAGTACGATTATTTATATAGTACATGGACTTGCGTCTCTCACCAAGGGGCGGAGACGAATTTCGCGCGCTGGATTTTTAGGTTTTAGGGACCTCCTGTTAAGTGGAGCATCCATTCTCGGAACGCAAGATAATGGGGACTGATGGTATGACGTCTCCTTTCAGTTATGAAGAACCAGAATGGTGGAATCAGAGAGAAAGTATGCGAGCTTAGATGAGCCTCACTACCTAGGTGAGCCTTGCTTGCTAGGGGCGAACCGGAAGTGGCAGAGGAGAATGAGATCGCGGGAGCACGCAATCTTAGATGAGGCCTTACTTGCTAGGGACGAACCAAAAGTGGCAGATGCGAACGAGATCGTAGGGAACACGAGATCTTAGAAGAGCCCTATTCCGATCCTGTGGTGCCCCGTAACTCGCTGATTCCCAATAAAGGACAGCTGGATATTCTAGTCATTTCCCAAACTTGAGCAACGTGCATATTTAATGCGCAATGATTACGTCGACGTACTTCTGCCCATGTATATGCCAGTTCTGGACGCGTGCCAGACACGAATCCATCAGGGCCCTTGATTCAAATTAGAATAGGCGCCTTTTGATTTTGACACGGACGATGGGTTTACAAGTGGATGGTCGAGATTAGACTGAAGGAAACATCCAACGGCAGAGGTTCGTTGATGAAGCCTATATAAAAGGTTGGAAAAATACCTTCTTCGTTTTTTCTCCTTTTCGCAATTTCGTAAGACCAAGTTTGTGAGATTCTTTCGTCCGGGCCCCTATTTTTTGCCGTAACCGGTAGTTTGATCGCTTTTCGTTGTTTTAAAACTCTCCAGGGCTTGGGTTTTTAAAATTTGTGCAAGTATCTTTCTTTATTGAGGTGATTTTTGCCCTTTTCTTTCAACTTTAATGGCTTCCTTATTGAAAATGGGTGATACCGGAGGGACTTCAAGGGGGTTGGGATTCTCCCAATTATTCCCACTGGGAGAATCATGGAGGCGATGGGGAGACCCCATAGTGCGTGGATGATGCAGGATTGACCCATTGATCGAAGGGTATATGGAGCCGTATAGGATCCCAGATGACATTGAATTGTTGTTAGCGACCCAAGATGAAAGGGCCCGTTTCCTTAGGTAGGGTTGTGTGGCAATGAGCAAGGTTATATTGGCAGGGAAGGGGCTAAGGTTACCTTTGCACCCTTTCTTTAGGTTTATCCTTAGACAATATAACCTCGTCCCTACCCAATTAGTACCCAATGCATGGAGCCAACTGGCGGGGGCCTTTCTTCTCTGGAAGGAAGTTACCCTTGGCGGGGACATGCCCACTCATGTGTTTCAAACTCTCTTCCAGCCCCGAGCCTCTTGTGGGAGGGTCGATTGTAAGGGGTGGTACTACATTAATCCATAGGGTTCACATTCCCCCTTCGTCTGGGGGACCCCAACCTCTATTAAAAATTGGAAATCATTTTGGTTTTGGGTTAGAGGTCGCTGGCAGACTGTGGAAGGGGATGTGGTCCCAGAGATAACGGTGTCGACCCAATATCATGAGTACATTGAGTTAATCCCCAATATTTTTTTCAGTTCATCATTTCATCTTGTTTTAATGTTGAACNAGGGGATGTGGTCCCAGAGATAACGGTGTCGACCCAATATCATGAGTACATTGAGTTAATCCCCAATATTTTTTTCAGTTCATCATTTCATCTTGTTTTAATGTTGAACTAACATGGAGCCTACGCAGCTATAGCGAATCGATTTCAGCTCGAACAGTCTGAATGGGCTGTTGTAACGGCGATTTGTGCTTCCCATAGAGAGGAGAAATTTTAAGAACTTGATTGCGAAGAGGGCCCTTTTTGTCACTCATTTCTTAATGGCTACCAAAGGTACTGCTACTGCTCGACTAAGTTTGTTACTCCACCGTTACAGCTTTTCTGACTCCTGACTTTCTTGCAGGTCAGCACTACAATAAGTAACGTGTGAAGCCTACCCTTCTCGAGCTGAGGAGTATTGGGGAGGCCCAGAGGACGAAACCTTTGAGCAAGGGTTCGTCCTCTTATAAAAATTAGAGGGATGAACTAGTCTGTTTATCCTGGGAAAACCCCCACCTCCCCCTTTGAAACTCGACGAGAAAAATAAGGGGAAAGGGAAAATGGTAGCAGAGGCTGCTGCTGATAGGTCTCACAAAAGGAAGCTAACCCTTTCCAAGAACATTGGTCCACCGCCTCCCCCAAAATGCCAAACTACCTAAGGGAAATCCTTAAAGAGACTAATGGTTATCGAACCTATTTCCTCCTTAAAAATAGTGGAAGGCGAAGAGGTGATGGAGGAACGGGCCTCCCTTCTAAGAAAAAAGAAAAAAAATCGTTGACACCACTGTCCCTGGCGAGGATAAGGCTGAATATTTCGTAGGCGGTCAATCTGATGAAATCGCCTCAGTCGTTTTAGAGATGCTTTCGGTGGGGCCCAAGGGACGGTAAGGCTCAGCCATAAGAATTGGACTGATAAGTACTCCACTCATGTTGAGTCTTGTGACATTGCGGACTTGATGGAGGCCGGACTTGCCATGCAAGCTCGTTCCCAGAGCTTTTTCATTACTGCCCAAATGGAGGTGAAGCGGATGCAAGGGGTTGTTAATGATTACTCCCAACGAGCCCAAAATGCGGAGTTTTTCGTCATCAAGGCCAATGTAGAGGCCTCCTCCGCCAAAAAGGCTGCTGAAGCTTCTAAGCTGAAGTTTGTTGAGGCTGAGTCCAAGGTGGAGACACTTTCCAAAGAAAATAAAGAGCTGAAAGATGAAGTCCACCTCTGTTTGGCCGATGTCAATGCCTTGACGAAGCGAATCGAAAACTCATATAATTTTCAGAAGATTGCTTCGTGGGCATTAAAGATGGCCAACAAAGAGAATGAGGAATTGAAGACCCGTGTTGATGAGCTGCGAGCTGAGGTGTCGACCTTTGATGAAAGGTTAAGGAAGGCTGAAGAGGCGGCAGTTCATAATTATGTGGCCCATTTTCATAAAACCGCGGAGTATGATGGAATCGAAATTCATTGGTGGAGGGTCGCATATGATGAAGTTTTCACCAAACTAGTAGAGCTGCATCTTCAGTTGGATTTATCCTCCTTAAGGAATGAGTTTTTGCCAGAAGAACCCTTGACCCCAGCGATTAAATGAGGAGCGGAAGCTTCTGAAGGGTCTCCAAAGGAGGATGCTGTGTTTAGACTAGGTCCCTTGTAATAGTCAGTTCTTCCTTTGTAAATTTCAATTGTAATGAAACTGGTTTCTTTCGTTATCCCCCTTTTGTGATTTATGTCTCTTTACAATTTTGTCAATATTACCTCTTTAATATAACCCTAAAACGATAATACTTGACGATCTGACGTGGTTTAAGCTGCATGTACCATTGTGAGTTATGAACTTGTCATAATTAACAATTTGATGGAGATATGAGCTCGCCATATTTTAACCTTTGATGGAGAAGTATGAGCCGTTCATACTTAACTGATAATTTATGAATTTGCCATAATTAACAATTCGATGGAGATACATGCTCGCTATATTTTAACCTTTGATGGAGATGTGCCAGTCATACTTAACTGATAACTTATGAACTTGTCATAATTAACAATTTGATGGAGATATGGGCTCGCTATATTTTAACATTTGATGGAGAAGTATGAGCCGATCATACTTAACTGATAATTTATGAACTTGTCATAATTAACAATTTGATGGAGATATGGGCTCGCCATATTTGAACATTTGATGGAGAAGTATGAGCTGATCATACTTAACTGATAATTTATGAACTTGTCATAATTAATAATTTGATGGAGATAAGGGCTCGCCATATTTTAACCTTTGATGGAGAAGTATGAGCCGATCATACTTTTAAACAAAAAGGACATTCATTGATCGTAAACATTACACATACAAACGAGGCCTTACCGATAATACATGCGAAGGTGTTCTACATTCCATGGGTGGGGCTGAGCCTTTCCATCTAGATTTTCAATCAAAAATGTCCCTGGTCGGACTTCATTTGCAATACGGTATGGTCCCTCCCAGTTCGGACCCAGTGTGCATACTCCAGGCTCCTTTGAGGATAAGAATACCCTCTGCAGTACCAAGTCGCCTCTCCTAAAGGATTTTTGCTTGACTTTGGTATTGTAGTATCGAATCATCTTTCTTTGGTACATCATTAATTTAATTTGCGAAGCCTCTCTCCTTTCTTCAAGGAAATTGAGCTCACCCCACCTTATGTCTTCATTGGATATTTCATTGAATTGTAGGCGCCAGGGCGATGGCAGGCCGACCTCCACTGGACTCATCGCTTCTGCTCCATAAGTCATGGAGAATGGGGTCTCTCTAGTATTCGTTCGGCTCGTAGTCCTAATCATCCATAACACATTAGGAAGCTCATCTACCCACACTCCTTTTTACTCGTCTAGTTTCTTCTTGAGGAGGTACTTGATGGTTTTATTGACGGCCTCAACCTGACCGTTTGCTTGAGGATGGTGAGGAGCGGAGAAATGTTTCTTAATGCCCAGCTCGTCGCATAGGTCACAAAGCTTCTTGTTATCAAACTGTTGTCCATTATATGTAACTATTGAATGGAGAATCCCGAACCGGCATATAATGTTTTTTTATAGAAATTTTGATGTGTGTGCCTCGGTGATTTTGGCAAGTGGTTTAGCTTCAACTTATTTGGTGAAATAATCGATGGCGATAACCGCATAACTAGCTCCTCCATCCCCTTTGGGCATAGGACCCATCAAGTCGACCCCCCATTTTGAAAAAGTCCATAGGCTGGATACAGTAGTAAGTTCAATGGATGGCTGCCTTTCAATGGGAGAAAAACGTTGGCATTTATCCCACCTTTTTACGAAATGAATGGCATCCTTCTTCAGGGTGGGCCAGTAGTATCCTTACCTCCAGTGTGGCTACCACATATTCCCTCATGTATTTCTTTCAGTACATAGTCTGCTTAGTCCCCTCCAGTGCACCACAGGAGGGACGATGAAAACCCTCTTTTGTATAGGATCTCGTCTTTAATTACGCAGTAACAGCTCTGCATCTGATTTTACGGGCCTCTTGTTTGTTTTCTGGGAGGATGTAATCTGTGAGGTATGCTAAGATGGGCCGCATCCACTGGGGATTTCTTCAATCCACAACACCCCTTTTGACTTAGCTATGGAGGGTCGGTAATATACTCGATTAGTACGGACTTGAGTAACTTCGAGTCTTTCCTGCTAGCCAGTTTTGACAGTGCATATACATTTAAGTTTCTGCTCTAAGAACTTGAGTTCGAATTTGTCAAATCAAGGGACCATCTCTCTTACATTCTTTAGGTAGGTCGCCATACCTTTTTCCTTAGTGGCAAAGTTGTCGTTGACTTGTCCCACCACGAGCTGATAATCACTTCGGGCTACCAAACTTTTTATCTGCAGTTCTTTGGCCAGTCTGAGGCCTACCGGAGCGCTTCATATTCGGTTATGTTGTTGGATGTTTTGAATCCGAACCTTACTGCGCAATTAAGCTTATGGCCCTATTGGCTCTCTAATAACACCCTAGCTCTGGAACCACTTTCTCCAGCTAACCCATCTACAAACAACATCCAGGTTAGAGGTTCCACAGTATCCATGGTAATTTTGATATCAGCTGCCTCTGCAAATTCTGCCATGAAATCTGCTATCGCCTCCCCTTTTATTGAGGTCCTGGGTTGGTACAATATGTCAAACTCGCTTAACTCCATAGCCCATTTCATCAATCTCCTAGAGGCATCTGGTTTCTGAAGCACTTGCCTGAGAGGGAGGCTCGTCAAGACACGGATGCTGTGGGCTTGGAAGTAGGGCCTTAACTTTCTTGAGGTGACCATGATCGATAAGGCTAGTTTTTCAACATCAGTATAACGCCTTTCTACGGCATGAGGGGCATTCCTAACATAGTAAAACGGTAACTGAAGATTATCTTCTTCCCTCATGAGTGCTGAACTCACTGCATCGACGCTTACAGCTAAATACAGGGGCACTTCGTAGTTCTCTGGATAAAGGTAAACTTTCATCATCATCATCCAGTTCAAACGACCTGCAGGGACCGTCAGAATCGTTCTCATTTGCTTGATATCGAGGCTTTGCTACATTGGCCTGATTTCTTACATTTGCAGCATCTCTTTTTTTTTTACCTATTCCTAGGCGATGATTGGACTCTCTAGGGTTCATACTCCACGTTTTGACCCCGTGCTCTTTGAATGGGAGGAGACTGTTGTGACCCATTTCTAGGCCTAGAAGGCCCAATCCTGTCAAAGACACTGGTGGATCTCTACGATTCGTGTTCTTGTGAGCATTCTGGAGGAAAGTTTCCTTCCATGTGTACATCACCACTGAGGTGACTTGGAGCATAATTGGTAGAAGTATCAATTCCTACCTCACTCTCTACTGGGTCATTTTCTTCATATCTTCCAGGATATATTGCTGTGTCGACTTCTTCGTCCTCTTGGTAAAAAGCTCTGTGCTGATGCACACGGGGTCTAACTTACTGCTGTATTTGCATTAATAGTTGTTGCATGGTGGCGTTCTATTGGGCTATATTTCTCATGTTCGCAGCCATTTCCCTAACTCTCCGTATCAAACACACAGCGGTACTGCCTCTTCTCTAGCGATGATGGGGGCGATATATATTTACATTTGTGCGAAGGACCTCTTCTTCATAAACCTCTCAATGTCTTTCTTCGTTGTTTGTTCATTGGTGACTCGAACTCATTGTGTGTTTTGGGCTATCTCTTTTGTGATGATTCTTTTTCAAGAATCGAAACCTTTCTTTCGATGCTCCTCGAGGATGACCTTTACCACTAGGATGACACTAGGATGTACGTGGTTATGTTACCAAAGATTCCCATAGACGGCGCCAATCTGTTGACCTCAAAAAATGGTCCAACAAAAAACGAACGATTCCAACTCTTTTATCCGCTGTAACGTAAATATTTTGAAGATATCAAGGGGGTCGACGGGTGACACAACTGTTAAGTAGAGAGGACTCTAAAGTTTGATTTTCACATGTAAAGTTGAATCCCCCACGAATGGTGTCAAGTATGTATTTTTATAGTAGAATCAGTGATTAAAGGCTATTAGATGATAAAATACGTGGCATCATCTGTCTAGCTACTACATTACATCCTAACCATCAAACAATCATGCCATAAATGCCAAGATCTTCATATATTGCATGTTGACTCGTGATGGGACAATGTAGGTTTGTAGAGGCAGCGCCAATAGTGTGTTATCCCATCAATCTTTTCGTTGAATAGCATGGGTGGTTCGGACGGGCTATTTATGGGGTCAGATGCACAGGCTTCTGCTGAATGTGATATCTGGTCGGTCAAACTTCGCACTATGTGTGGGTCCATTCTCATGCCACGTGGTATGTTTATTTTTCGATTATTTGTACGAGTAACATATATATTCTTTGCTTTGTAAGTGAAGAAGTCTATATAGTTGATATGTACATTATAGCATCCAAGTTTGTATAAGCAATACTAACAAAATTCTTAATCTCATTTTCAAATAAAATATAATTTGTTTTTGTTAAACTCTTCATTTTTATAAACAATTAAAACTATCTCAAATACCACGCTTGAAACACGAAATAAGAATTTTTTTTCATAATGCAACACTCAATTTACAGCTTAGAAAAACTATATCCTGAACATTTTTTTAAAAGAAAAAAAGGACCATCTATATCGTGCCACACCACTTGACCAAGAGATGTGCCCCTTGGTGGTGCAATGTAGTGATGGCAACGGGGCGGGTTCAGGGCGGGGCACCCCCGTCCCGCCCTCGCCCCGCCCGTGCCCTGCCCTGACTTTGATGGAGCGGGGCGGGGACGGGGACGGGGTGGGGCGGATTTTTGCCCCGTTTAATGCCCCATTTAGTCTTTTTTTTTAAAACCAAAAATTTCCAATTAAATAAAAATTCAAAATTTTATAATCGAAAGCAAACAATACTTAAAATAACTACATCAATATCCAAACCAAACAATGAAAACAAACAATGTCCAAAATTAAACAAACAATGTTCAATATATATATATTTTTTTTAACTAGGCGAGGCGAGGCACCCTCGCCCCGTCCCGCCCCGCGACCCGAGGCCGGACGGGGCGGGTTTTTTTGCCATCTATAGTGCAATGTAGTGGGGGTTAGGTGAGTTAGTGGGAAGCAAAAGCGGAAGTGAATTGATATATTTTCTTTTACAGTTTCCCCCGCAATAAATATAAAAGATGAAATTAGAAGAAATGTTTACTTTCACGTTGTCATTTGCAAAAATGTCTCAAATTTGTTCAATATCCATTTTGCAATAATTTAGGCGAAAATACTCTTGTCAGTAATTTCTAATTCCACACTAAAGACAAAAAATTTCATATAATTAAAAATTGTGTTAGTCAATAAATTTTGACATATAACCTACACTGCTTATTTCAAAAAGCACAAATGTCAATCCATATTAAATGGTAACTATTTCCCGTGTTTTCCAACCCGCCAACAATTAAAGGAAAAATGGATTAGACGATTGTGTAAGGAACAAACTTCTTGAGACAAAGTCCCAAAAAGGGGTGTATTAATTCGACGAAGATTTACAACGGAAACAAGACACGACGCCTCCAAGGGGCGCAAGCACACGAGTAACTAGGAAGGAATTTAAAGTTAATCTAAGAAAATGAAAATT
>CAIGRO010181756.1:0-11280 GCA_903798355.1 Fraxinus baroniana
CTATATATGGAGATCAAGCAAGAGAGAAGAAAAAGATTGAAGACAACCCGAATCCACACAACATTTTTTTTTAGTCGGGTTGGGTTGGGTCGGGTCGGGTTCGATCGGGTTTGGATTGTTAACCCATAACCCGACCCGACTACCCAACCTGAAACCCGTAACCCACCAAAAAAAAGCAAAAAATCGATCCAAACCAGTCGGTTTGGGTCTGGTTGGTTTGAGTTTTGCCCACCCCTATTTGTATGTATAGAAAATTGGTTGAAAATCACGTCCAAATTAGTTTTCAAAAAAGTTCCAATCACGCATGTTTTTTTTCCTCTGAACGTTAGTATTTTGGTCATAATGCTTGTGTTGGAAAACTAACTAGCTACAACTATGCGAAAAGTAGAATTTTTTCCAATTCGAACATTTATTATGCCAAAAATGGATCTTAATATTTGACTAAAAATCTGGAATATAACTTGTACGATTAGAAATTGATTTGTAATAATATTTTGATCATATTATATTCCTTTTTGACTTTCTAATTGCTTCTAGCAATTTTCAAAGTATCATCTCGTGGTTCGAATCAACAATGGAATATTTTCAATTTGATCCTCAAACTTTGGACTTCATCATTTCTCACCATTTTTTACTTTTTTTTTCCAATTTCTTATTCAACATTGAGTTGTACCTATACAATATAAAATATAATAATTTATGATATATTTTGTCAAAAGAACTATCAAATATCGTTATT
This sequence comes from Fraxinus baroniana, assembly GCA_903798355.1. Taxonomy (NCBI): domain Eukaryota; kingdom Viridiplantae; phylum Streptophyta; class Magnoliopsida; order Lamiales; family Oleaceae; genus Fraxinus; species Fraxinus baroniana. Next base: position 740 of record CAIGRO010181756.1, read on the forward strand.
TTAGGCCCCCAAGTATGCACTTATCAATATACACTTATTACTTATTAGTACACTTGTAATAGAAAAAATGCAGCACTGATGTTAACACTGTTGAGATCCATTTTCGAACTAATATCATCGTAATTCGAATTCAAAAGAAAATCTATTTAGATCAAAATTGCTAATCAAATCCCGATGAACAATGATGCTTAGTAACAGTGGTGTCAAGAATTAGTTAAAAGGGGTAAAATTTTACTGGTTGTAGGCTATGGACTCCACTGCTATCTATATTGGTATTAACGCAGTGCTATATAACTTTTGTGGCTACATACATTTCACTGAGTACAATAATGATCATTTTCTGCATTAGTTTGTAAATTCTCCAATTACAAGTACAGTAAACATACGTATCTTTTATTAAAGATCAATCTCTACAATTCTTTTATATTGGTTGTGGATACTGTTGGGAATTTACTAAACAAGATAGTGGAATTTAAACAAAATCTTCAATTCCCACCAATGATCTTCTTTGTGCTTAGAGAGAAACTGTGATAAATAATTATACTTTTGATGAATTCCATGAAGAATAACTATGATTTGCAATCCACAGCTATCCAATTGTCCAACTTCCAATAGAAATTCACACGGAAAACAACATTGAAAGAACTGAAGTTTTTTTTTCTTGTGCTATCAAAAATAAATGTATTGTATTATGAATTTTCAAATCGTATGAGCCTATTAATAAATGTTCAAGTGAACTTAGCCCATCTCTTAAACTTATCCTGTCCAATATTTAATTAATCAAATTAATAAAATTTGATCCATGAATTAATTAATCTAATTTAATTAATTCAACCTTTTAACAAGCAACCAAATTAATTAATTGTTCAACACTAGTTAGTCAATTAATTGGTTAATTTCATTCTCCTAGTTCTCATATGGTGTGTGAGACATTATGTTCCCGATTACGATATCTAACGACGTGAACTATTATTTTCATATAATCACAATCGATAAATTAAAATATCCTGCTTTAATTTATCATCAATTTACTTTCGTCGTAACAGGTTGACATCTAAAAATGTATTAGGACAATATATGTGACGAAAAATGTCACATAGTATGATAAAGTAAAACTTGTTTGTTTATCGTGAAACTATAATCATTTTCGTCATTATGATCCAATCAATTACGAGATATGAATATGTGTCAATGTAAGTCAAAAACTCCTTTTCGACTTATGAGTACACATTGACCAATGATTTCATCATCAACTTAATTGAATGAAATATAGATTATAATATCTTACTATCTAAGAGTAATGAATCCTCTATTGGTGATTCATAACAACTTTCATATGATTCTTGACATACACGAACGATGTCATATTAGTGACCATTGGTGGAGCAACATCCAAATCAACAAAGTATGACAGTCCTCATATAAGGTACTATAATGACCTCAAGTTGAATGACCAATTCCATTATCAAACGTTAGAGATTAACCACTTGCACTCAAATGGTCATTCATGTGAAATCTCCCCAGCGGGTTTCCAATGTTTTGTTCTATAACAAAACTTTCACGCATTCATTTAAGTGTCACCGTACTTTACTTTGTGAGATCAACTACTTACTTCCCAAGTAAGAAATGCATGATGGATCACAAGGTGATGACTTTAGATCTAGCATGGCACGGGAATGCTATGGCACTAAATGGAAAAATGAAGTAGACTTATGGTTAATTCGGTCTAAGCTTCAGAGGTACATGGTGATGGGGGAGTCGCCTAATTTGGTAGGGAGATGGCTGATGTCCATGGTGGAAGGTTTATGTCCAGATCGTGTCTAGAAAATTCGGGTGTGCAGGCACGCATGTCGACACGACTGCAACACAAGCAGACATCACAGGCATCACCTAGGACGCAGTCAGGACATGGTCAAACATGAACTGCAGTTATGGCAGCACATTGTCAGCACAGCAACACAAACGGTGCAGGCTGCATGACATGGACAGTTTTTTCAGCATATCAAAGTGATTTTCTATGGAGAAATATCATGGGCTAAAGCTGGGTATTCTAGGGACATTTTGTTCAAATTGGCTACTTATGCTTTTTACAAGAGAAAATGCTAAGTAGAAAGCAAAAGCCAATTTGACCACTATGATAGGGACATGTTTACTTGCATGTGGGAATTGTAGAGACATATCACTTGCAATGAAGCAAAATTTCAACTTTGCTTCCTTATGGTTTTAGGAGGTTTAAGGCAACTTGCATTCAATGAGGACCCTTGAATGATGATTGATCTTGGCCATTGATTCCAAGACGCTTGCTAGATTTGCCTATAAATAGAGACATAGTCTCCTTTGTAAATTAATTCATAGAATTCCTGAGATTCATGGGATTAAAGTTATCGTTATAAAGAGAAAGTTTTCCCCAACATCACTTGTTTCCATACTTTCCTTTACTTCAAAACTTCTACTCAAAGTTATAATAATTTAGCTTAGTTGGTTAAGTTATCTGTGAGTGTTGAAAGGACGACTTAACGTTTTCTCGTGAGGGACATGAATTGGGAACGTCAATACCACACAGTGTCTAGTTGTTCGAATGTAAGAAAACTAGTCCCATGACAAATGGCTCACATGATAGTATATCCGTAATAACGATATTCGTATCTCGTTATTACTTACGACCACAGATGATTTAAGATTCAATCACATGTACTTTGTATCTTACAATCACAAGTCCTTGTGATTAACAAATTACTAAAAATTAAATGTACGGACTCTATTATTTAATATAATTTATTAAAATAATAAATAATATATCTTGCCAAAATAGATGTATTAAATAAATATATTAAAAGTGTTTACAACTTAAATTGATTGGATTTAGGACATAACACTTACATGCACAAATATAGTAGAAAAACACGACAGTTTTCACTTGCTTTTGCCTTGAGAATGGATATATTATACAGTTCAACCGCTCAAAGTCCATCTTGTAATATATATACCCTTTTAACTTGTATATATATGAATGTACAATCATCTCAATCTCACATGCATAATCATCTCCCGCGAACTGAAACAAATACTTGTAAAATATGTCATTTCACGAGTAGGGGAAAAAAAGAGAGGATGAATTTCTCTGGTATATTTATGTTTCAACTTCTTCTTCGCCATCTTTGAGGTGGTCCTTGAGAGGTTGTCCGGGGATTTCCCAACTTCCAGAATTCCATGCAGTATCTGTTGCAGGCAATTCATAGTCATCGGGTTTCAGCGACAACTGGAATTCTGGAAGATCAGGCAAAATCAGAAGACCTCTGCATCATAATGATATTTACATGTTTAGAACATCTCCAGAAAAAAGATGTCAGTAGGAAAGATGTATCAGTATCGAGCCCTTACTTCTATTGATCTAAAAGGTAGCCATACATCTGTGATTTCTTGGATGCAGTTTCGGGGATTTTCTTGTATAAATGTTTCATAGCACCCCATGGTGGAGGAACCNGTATCAGTATCGAGCCCTTACTTCTCTTGATCTAAAAGGTAGCCATACATCTGTGATTTCTTGGATGCAGTTTCGGGGATTTTCTTGTATAAATGTTTCATAGCACCCCATGGTGGAGGAACCCTTAAAGAAGAAATGGAGCCATGAAATGAGATTGATTGTGATAATGAATACAAAAACAATGCAGTGACAGCATGTTTGGGAGGGAGGATTCGATAACGATGTACAGTATTAAAGAGGAAATCAAATTTATTGCATATTTGTGTCCAATGCTGCAGGAGTGATATGTTTGGGATATTTAATGTAGAAGAATCTGCAACCAACCTAGTAACGGGATCTGCTAGACAAAAAGCTAGGCATGCCTTCTTGCTTTTTGCTAGTAGTTCTTCTGCAGCGAGGAAACATCACACAGCACTAATGTGGCAAGATGGTTCAGTGCCTTTGTCAAGAATGAGGCCATGATAGTAGTAAGCTGCAGCCTACTCAAGTCTTAAATTTATTAGAACGTGGACAAAAGATGCAACTGATTATTGCTAAAAACAAATTCAAAATCAGATAGAAAAATGAACAACCACCTTTGCTTGAAGATACTTGCATCTAAGGAACAACAAGTGCTTCTTTCTAAATTTTACATTATTATTACCTTCAGACAAACAGCAATGGGCCTACGAAAAGGAATTAAGATATTACGAGTCCAAATAATAAAAAAATTGAAATGGGCATACTTGCCTGGATGCAGTGTCCTGTACGTAATGAGATAAGAATACGAATTTTGTAGTTACTTCAGACAAACAGCAATGGGCCTGTGAAAAGGAATTAAGATATTACGAGTCCAAATAATAAAAAAATCGAAATGGGCATACTTGCCTGGATGCAGTGTCCTGTACGTAAAGAGATAAGAATACAAATTTTGTAGTTGCCTAAAATGACGAAAAACTAAGATGGTCCATTTACACATCAAAATCAATTTTGCCCATCCTCAATATCTACACTTGAAATCAAAATCATTTTGTGATTTCAAATTATATTCAATGGTCCTTGTATCTAAAAAAGTTTATGCTACAAGAGAGCAAAGGTATTAGCATATTTATACCATTCAGTGTTGTGAAAACAATGTGCTACATGCTAAGGAGATAAATGCAGCAAAGATCATGTCAAATAAATATCTCAAACATGTGTACCTGCCCAAAGTAGGTCAGTAGTTCATATGCGAGCCTCCTTTTAACAGATAAAGTGGCATTCTGGCTTTGGACAGCTAAACCGAGCTGAAGTTCAGTTCCCTGATATAATCATTCTAGGCATTGTGAATTATCAAGCATAACTTGTGCCAAAAATCAATGAACTTAACAACAATGCAAAAGTTCGATTTGTATGTGTAATCTGGAATATATAATGCATAATTGAAATAGAACAAGGTGTCTGTATCTGCTCCATAATTGAAACAGAACAAGGTGTCTATATCTGCTCATGTGAGATTTAATAACGTATCCAAAGATACACCCAAAGCACTTGATATGACCAACTCAATAACCATTCATCAATTTCGTTCTGCGGACCTACATTTTAGTTCTTTTGAAGGCTCAATATCAGGGAAAAAATATTAAAATTCTTTCTACTCTTTCAGCTTGAGTTTGTGCTGACAGAACATATTTTTGCTTAGTAGATACCTGCGCCAGTGCTTGATTTGAGATTGCCTCAAGGACACTCTCGTGCAAATATGTAGGCAACTTGTTCCTATTCATTCAAAGATGATCCCATCAGTAATGGTGCATACAGAAGGGTGTTCGAGTATAAAGACTTCAAATTGCTCTGAAACTAACTTTACATACTTCAAATCAGGTGGTAACCGAGGAAGAACATTGTTCACACAAAAATCCATATATCCCGCTGCTTTCAACAATAAATCGACAGCATCCCGCATGCAATCTGCAAATACACATAGCTGATGATAAGCTTTTACTCAAAACTTTCTCTGTTGATTTGAAATTCGCAATGCTCGTTGTGTTAGGGAAAGAAACCTGCAGATACGAGCCTCTCAGACGAATTATTATCCTTAGGAGTCAACTTAATGTTCGCCTCAGTCAATGTTAACATAGCAATCATGTGAAGAACAGATAGTAGTTCAAACCAGGAGTTTGCTACACAGATTTCCTACAAATTAACACAGTTACAAACATCAATTTTCAGTTCAATCAAATCAAATGACAGTAATTTCCTTGAGAAATTCTCACCTGACGGCCATCTTCTAAATCTTTCCATTTGAATTCTACCAATTCTTGAAGCCCATATTCTATTAATCAAGTCAATTTGTCAGATTCTGTACAGAGGCTATGGGGAATGCAAAGTGTTACTTATTATCACACATCCACAATCACTATTCACTACCCATTTATTAATCACAAATCTCGCGGGACCCAGTATTATTCATCTTAAAAAGTTGTCAATAATTCTACCCGCATACTCACATAATAACTAGAAAATGAATCAAAGCACAAACAGATTTATAGCATACCCATCAAGGGAAATGCATACAGTCCGACACAAACCTCTGTTAGTAAGGCCGAGAAGTAAAGACAAGTAGTCATTCAATGCCTTTTGTAATTCGCTGATAGCTGATCCACCTGAAGAAAAACTACCAACTTTAAAGATGCATAAAATTTGGTTAGCAAACAATTCAAGATCCAAAGGTGAAAATCTAACCAGTTTCCTCTGCAACTAACACAATCTGATTTCTCAATGAACTAATTCTATTAACAAGATCCTTGGGAATTAATCCTCCGAGTGTTTTCTGTAAATCAGATTGGACAGGAACACGCAGTGAGGGCACAAAAACAGTAACTTCCGGAATATTCTTCTTCTTCTTCTTCCTCTTCCCAACTGCAGATATAGAAATTGCGCACCCCATAATCGATTTCAAAACATTACAGCCTACACAAAAACTCTATATTTCAATCAAATGCAAGAAATAAAACAAAATCAGAAAAAAAAAAAAAAGTCGATTATAAGTGATTACGCTTACTGATTTCTGACAGAAGGAAGAGAGCAGTGAAGCTCGGAGGATGAACAGGAGCTGTTCATATTGAGAAACGAAAGCGAAATCTAAGCTCGGGAACCGATAAATCTGTCACATGGCGAATCCGTAGGAAGAGATACTAGTATAAAAGTAAGTTATCTTCTGCTTTTTGGCATTTGACTTTTTTATAAGAAAGTTAACGATGATTTTAAGTTCGTTATACTCATTTCATAGTACGTTTTACTTATTATAAATTATTTTATTTGGTTTTCGAGAAGTATTGCATGTGGGTCGTGTGATTTATGTTCCCATGCACACATCTCACGAGAGATATATTCAACTGTGAGTACCACCGTTTTTACCAAGTTTTGTGGGTAAATTTCATATAGCGGCCATTGAAACTTCAGGGAAATTTCATGTGGGTCGTTAAACTTTTATTTATCTCAATTGGATAATTGAACTTTAATTTCGTTTCAAATTGAGTTACTACATTTCAATTTGGTTCCAAATTTCACCACTTACTCACCTGTCGTTACTCGAATTCATGAAAACTACATAATTACATTGTTGGAGGTGATATACGACATCATATCTTCTACATAATAATTGTGTGGCATGCTAACTTATGATTGCACCACCACGTCATAAAATTATGATAAAAATTACCTATTTTAACATTTTAATCTAATGATACTAACACAGTCATATATTTTTTCACTTCCGGGTAACCATGTAGCGATTACGTGAAATGTCAATAATGTTATGCTTGTCAACTAAGCAATTTCTACCGGTTTGAGGGATAATAGGTAATGAAATGTCACAACTAGTGATATTTTGAAGCTAAATGGGACTTCAATAACCTAATTGAGACAAATTAAAGTTTACTCAATAGATGCCACAAACAACTACACAAATCTAGTACAGATACGATTTGGACTCAATATCGTCGACACCACGTCGTATTGATAAGTCATAAGTGTGTTTTACACATTTATTCTTGCTTTTATACTTAAAATTATTGCTAATTGAGCGAATTTCTACCAATGTAGTGTAAATATATTAATTGTAGAAAAAATCCCAGCTTGAACGCAGTTGGTGAAGATGGGTAATTTTGAGCGTAATCGAAGTTTATTTGGAACAATTGAATGCGTAATCAATAAGATAAAAGAGCAACATGAGCAAATTCATAATGTGTTGGAAGTTAAATTCGATATTTAAAAAAGTTTGAAGATTTAATTGCAAGTTTTTAAAACTTGATATCAATTTCAGACTATTGTGGATGATCAAGATTGAGCTGTAAAGATTGAAAGAATGATGGACAGATATGAAAGGACTCGAATTGAACAAAAGGACAAATTTGAAGACTAATGTGGATGAAATAGAAAAGTATACAACCCGCGATCAGAAGGTGTATAAGTTATTTCGAAAGTGGGGAAGAATTTCTACGAGCAAGTCTAGAGTATATACATTACGATCACAGCTGTATAGACCATGTGATCGCATGGTAGTTCCTGACAGTCCAGATTTTGCTTCCTAATTTGATTCAGTTTCTACATGAAGTTAGCACATGAGGTTTGACCTAAATTTTGGAACTATAAATACATATCTTCACCATTCATTCAAGGGAGAGAAACCTTAAATACAAAATACATATTCTTAAATAAATTTCATACAATTTTGCTTGGATTTTGAAGGAGGAGATTCAAGAAGATTAAAGATTGTTTTCCACCTTCTATCTAACTTTAATTCTCAAGTGATGTATCAATTCTATTTATATTTTTTCAATCTTAAGATTAGAGATGGCAAAAAGGCTAGGTGGCTCGTTGGATCGTCGAAGCTTGGACCATAGACAACCAGGGCTCATTTCGGGACGAGCCCGAGCCGAGTAAGTTGAGCTCGCGAGTGACTTGTGGTAATGAGAATCATTGAAGGCAAGCAAGAAATGATCCTTGCATGTTGAAGATGGACAAATCACAAGATCAAGAGCAAAAATGATCAAGAAAGTCATGCAAGAACTAGTCCAAGCTACGTGGGCCAAAAGCTCAAGTTCAACAAACAATACAAAAAATTTCAAATTGGGCCTGAAAGAGGAACCAACCTTGGTGCTTTGATTCAAGCAAAGGAAGAGGAAAACTTTTAGTAAAATTTTAAAATTCTCAACCCGAAAACCAAAAACATTTATTCCATGAGGTCACAAAGCTTTTCGATAGAGTCCAAATTTTAGTTTTTAAGTTGAAGTCAAACTCTAGTATCATCATGTTCATATAGTTGTTTTTCGTATTAATTAGGGTTGTTTGAGTTGCCTATATATATGGCTTCATTAATTGTAGAATTTTGACCATTATTTTGAGAGAATTAATAAAGCGAGATTTACTTTCTACTTGTTCTTAATTAAACTCAATTATAACTTATCAAAGATTCATACTCTGTGGCATTCAACATTTGCACCAAGTTTCGTGATTTTTGCAATTACAGGGTCAAGGTTCATCAATAACTTTGATTATTTGATTCAATAAATTATTGGGTCAAGTTTCAAACTTTGATTTTAGCTTTTTGGGGTTTGTTTCAATCTTTTGTAGGTTTTGGAGATTCTATTGTCACGTGAGTTCACACAATTGGTATTAGACTTTTGGTTCTAAAATTAGGTTTTTACCCTTTATCTTTCCATTGTTTTCTAATTCCAAGTCTTTTTGTGTCTTCTTTATTAAGTTTTTGTCAATTCTTTGATATTTGACGAGTCGAGCTCATAGGTACATAGATCGCTTTGGCCCAACCTGGTCCATTCCCATTACTACTTATGATGCTCTATCAATAGTATATACGGATAATGATAAATTCTATGTTTTGATATTTACATATTAATTGGGAAAAAATAATATAGAAGAGAAGACATACCATAGAAGAAAAGAGATAGATGAATAGTTGAGGAGCCATAAGGGCTGCAACTATGGCAGCGATAGTTAGGAGGAATAGGTGGTGAGAAGATTTTATTGGAGAGGCTTAATGGAGGATGTCGTGAATAGACTATGGAGGAAGGCTTGAATGATTATTTTAGGTTTTGAGTTTTTTTTCTTTGTAAATTAATTTTTTTAATTAAAGTAAAGAGTATATTTTTACAATAGTATGTGAACGTTGCAAAAGGTAAGTTTTAGCAGCAGACTCTGATTGTTGCGTATATAACATGATTTTAACAACATTCAATAGACAATACAAAAAATAAAGCTATTGCAACAATCAATAATTGTTGTAAATGGCTATATATTAAGAATTTCAATAATATGCACTGAACGTTGCAAAAAATAAAAATTTTCATAATAGTCAATAAACTTTTCAAAAAATAGATTTTTGTGCAATAGTCAATGAACATTACAAAATGTGACATTTAGCAACATGCATTTAAAACGTTGCCAAATATCAATTTATACACTTGTTATAATGTTCCGATATACTCTAACAACACTCAATCAATGAATATTGCATTTTTAATGTTACAAAGTGTCATTTTTGTTGTAGTGTTTCCTTTATTTCCCTCAAGCATTTGATTAGTCACTACTAATAGTCTCCTCATATGTGTTTGGTTCTTTATTAACTAACTCTTGATAGCTAGTATAAATGGTGGTAAATTCAAAGTCATACCTAAACCTTTGAGGTTCCCTATGTTGCCCGTTTCTATCTCTAGCTAAGTGGTAATCTATTAAAGGATCTTGTTGAATATGATGTTATTCTATTCCCGTCTCACCCCTTCCCTCATTTACGTATTGCTAAATTTGAGTCTTCACCTAATTAAAGGTGATAAGAATACATGTGCTCACATTTTTAGACTAGACGTGGAACTGAATCTTATCATCTTCTTATTTTTTTTTCACTCATTTGAGGGAAATCAGACATCAAACTTGGCATATCAGATTCACTAAATGTGTCTTTACTTCATTTTGGCTCATACCTCATAACCTATTCCTTGTAACTCTGATGAATCGTGTGTGACATTTTTGTTGTCACTCCACAATGTTTTTGATCAATGTCTAACACATGTAATAATGAATT
>CAIGRO010181806.1:0-11774 GCA_903798355.1 Fraxinus baroniana
GAAGAAATTCTAACCCGATAATTCAATGTTCAGGCATACAAAGCTTACTAAGAACTACCAAAAGCATACTAGAAGAAGCTGTTGACGCAAATCTCAGAATCCTCTTTGTCATGCAATTACAATCACACTGAATTTAGGGTTCTATTCATCTAAGAGAACTTGGTAAGTTTCAAAGCTTTTCTATTAAAAATGAAAATAATTTAAGTAATTAACATTAAAAAGCTCCAAAAGAATAAATAAAAAAAAGTAGGAAAATTCTATTTGTACCTAATTTTTTACCTAAAGTTTTACCGAATTGACAAGTGGACAAGTGGCCACTTGTCAATTCGGTAAAACAAGTGGTCACTTGTTAATTCGGTAAAACATTAGGTAAAAAATTAGATACATATAACTCAAAAAAGTACTATATGCTATCAATTATTATGAAAAAAAAACTCTTTTTAAGACACCTCAAAATTTCGAAAATAAGTTCTCAAAAAATCCTCACACCTCATAAAATTTAATCCAGCTACAAAATTCTAAATACCACACTTCTAATGTTCAGATTAATTTAGTCTCACAAGCTCAATCAGCAAAGTCCAGTAATTCAACTAACTGGCTGCTGCTGGTTCCCATAGCCATTTGATGCCACATAAACAGCACCTGCATTATACCCATTGCCATTGTAACCTTGCCTTCCGTAATAAGATCCGCCCCATTGGCTATTAGCATCCATTCTTGACTGCCAAACAAGTAGAAAATACAAACATAGTCAATAAGAGAGGGATAAAAAATACTTGTAATGGCCAAAGGATGACACGTTACTTATTCTTTTATCATTCTTTTGGGGAGGGGGAGGGGGGGTGGCAGCGGTGGAAACTCACATCGTTGGTTCCGAACTTATTGCCTAAGTGGCAAGTTTGTACCAACCTTTAAAAAGGAACAAGTTCGTTCTCTACCTTACTTTATAATTGCAGAGTTTCCAATAAAAGAGTTCCTATAAACCATCATGTTGCGCCCTCATGGAAACACATCTCACTTCAAATTTTTGCTCACCAGACCAAGTTGGAAAATATTATATATCTACATGAAGTTGGATATATGAAGACCACATGATGAATAGACGGAGATTGAAAACATTTACTTTGTCATTGCAAGTATAGTACAAGATTGAGGAGCAAATTAATCCAGGTGGGGATCAACTTACTACTCGGGCAATAAGATGGGGACTAAGTGTACAATTTCTCCCTTTTTGAGGGGGTTGAGGTAGGTAAATTTTGGTAGAGAGAGAACGTTCGTCCTAGTTTCAGTATGGCAACAGGAAGCCCGGGATATAAGTTGCAGTTTTCAAGAGTAGTGGAAAACATTTTCAACTCATTTTCTTTCCCCCGATGTAAGATGTTTTCAGAAAACAAAATTGCAAAGAGTTCAAAATCAAATGATACACATTTGATGATAGTAGAAAAGATTTTGTAAAAATACAGAACTATTACTGAAAACTGGGAAACAAAAACATTTTATATTTTCTGGCATGTAGACCCACTACAAACAACTAATGAAACAATTTCTGACATGTAAAGTGCAAACCAAAATTGATTAAGATCACAATTTCAAGCAAACATGAACTCAAGAATTTGAGATTAACGTTTTTTGGACCATGTGTAACATAGAACTGAAACTGTTCAGTTGTCATCGAAAATATTTATCACTTCCTACTGAAATACCAGATCACGTGATTTCATTCACAGATAAAGATTTTACCTGCTTGTTTCCTGGATTTCGTCCCCAAGAAAGACGAACTGTCTGCTTGCCAATAACAGTTCCATTTAATCTCTGTATTGCATCCTCTGCATTGCTTCTGTTGAAACAGAAAATTCAACAGAAACAGAAAATTCAAGTGGTAGTAACATGGTTCTGAAATCAAGCATTTGAAACAAACTTACAACAAATCGTGGTAATAGCAATCCGTTCAACTATAGCTATTAGGTTTACTTTTATATGCTGAATAATTTGTGAATTGACTTTTCAATAACAATAAGAGATGATGTACATGTAGCATGATTGTTTCAATAAAATATGAGAACATTAACACTTCTTACTAAATGAATTAGTTACTAAACCCAGCTTGCATTTTCAATTTTGAAACAAGAACTCCAACTGGGTTTCTAATTTACCATGCAGGATATTCACTTTATTAACAAAAGATGTTGAAAAATAAAAGTAGTTTCAGTTGTCTACTTCCCCCCACCCCCAAACAATAAGGGTATCCACGTTTTTGTAATCACTAAATTTATATCAACACACAAGAACAATACATACGAGCAATATGATCCACTCTCATCAACTTATGTTGCCCTAGGCTGGTCTTTTAACAATGAAATACCAGAACCACAGCATTACCTGTTTGCAAATTGTACAAATCCACATCCTTTTCCAGCTGGTATTTTAATGGAGATAACCTCACCAAATGGAGTGAAAGACTGTCTGAGCTCCACATCAGTTACATCAGAGTCCAGTCCACCCACGAATATCTACAACGAACAAGGGTTAATGATCTGAATAAATTTCTGACAACAAAAGTCCTACAAGCAGCAAGACTCACAGTTGTGTTTAATGAGTCGTTTTCAGATTGAGAACCTTGGGGCAGAGCACCGTTGGATGCATAACCACCAGCAAGTATTACAGCTGAAGGAAAAAAACAAAAAATAAAAGAAGAATTTGGAATCAGTATTAGTACGCATTTTTTTTTCAATAGTAATTGACAGCATGCAAATGAATTTTCTTTAAGAGAGAACCATTTGAGTTCATAAGACTAATGATATGAGGAAAAATTCCACAGCTTTCAAGAATACATATTCATGAAAAAACACTAGAGGAATAATATATATAGAAAAGAGAGGACACAACAACTGCAGAAAAGGAATTATCAGGTTACACCTTGTGAAGAATATTGTTGATGAGGTGATTGTTTCTTGGGGGTTGCAACACCAATTCTCATAGGTCTACTAGAACAATACACACCATTCATTTCAGTCATGGCTCGTGTCTTCTCATTTTCATCACTAAACCTCACAAAGCCATAACCTTTTGAGCGGCCAGAATTTGAATCAAAAACAACTTTAGCACCTTTTACCGATGGATATCTACTAGCAAAAGTTTCATGCAATAGCACATCAGTAACATCAGAAGCCAAATCACCAACAAATATTGACAAATCAGAGCCACCCGAGCCACCAGAGACAGCATCAGGCCGCCTATCACCCGAGCTAAAGGCTGCCCAGTTTAGGCGAAATGTTTGATCTATATTTGGCATCATGGTACCATTGTAGCTCTGAAGTACTTTCTCAGCTGCTGCATGAGAACTGAATTCAACAAATCCATATCTCTCCGACAGACCAGTCTGCTTATTGCGAATAACTTTAACAGAAACAACCTGCATGTGTTTTGATATCAGAAGCGATCATAATTTAACAGAGTGCTAAACCTAAAATGAAACAGAATTAAGTGATATCCTCAGCACGTGATAGAAGTTTCAGTCTCAATTTTATGATTCTGCTACCACATATCAACCAGGAAGAAGAGCAACATCCATATTCATGCTGCAAACAAGAAGATGGAGAAATTACACCTTATGGATCTCATAGATCTAATGTGTTCGTGCCTTTACAGAGTGCTATATTTTCCTTGTTTTTTCTTCTCTTTAGTGCCTTTGTATAAAGGTACCTAAGACCTTTAACTCAAAAGAAAATTAATTACAATGAGTATGCACTATTCATTCTCAACGATTTACTTTGTCCAAAAAAAGAAGATAAAGAAACCATATGAGGCAAAAAAACAAAAAGTAATAAAGACAAATCATCAGCGTGCACTAGTAGATAAGCATGGTTATTAAACATTACCACACAAATACTAGTCTATACACAACAGCACTGATGGAGTGCTACTAGATACATGATGCTCTCAGAACTTCACTTGTAGGAGGTATTCCCAAAACATTCAACATAAAGAGAATGGCAATAGTCACCATTTGCATGTCAGTGCTCTTTTCGCAATTTATTATATGGTGAAAGTGAAACAATCTCAGTAGGAAGTTAGCAGCTAGGAACTGCTTTTATACAAATGACCAATCACAGTGAATCTTGAAATGTAATTTTTGCCCCACCTACCCTCCCGAAAAGGTAAAGAATGAAGCATTCCAAAGAGAAAGTTACCTCAACTTGGAGTACAAATAGCAAGCTTATTACTTACTATGATGGGTTGTTTGTTTGTGTGCATTTCGAAGACATACAGTCTTTCCCTTTCTTTTTTCCTCTTTTTGTGTAAGGATAAAACTTTATCAAATATGCTAATCAAAATTTTACAATTTTCAGGTCAAAGGGGTCTACAGTGTACACAGAAAAAATAATACTTCACTTCACTTATATCCTATTCCAATCATCATGCCTCAGAAGAAGACTATCACCAGTGCAGCCACCAGAACTCTAAAACAAAATTACTATCGACACCCTATTAGAGACAGCTTGTGCCCAGACTCAATAAATTACTCTTAGATTTTTCATAGTCAAGCACATATGAGGGCATATAGTTGGCGCATGAAAAAGTCATAAAATGTTGCTCCACAACTAATTCATTGGTGGCACCAGGTAAATGTGATAAATTGCTGGTATGTGTTCTAAAGAATTGGGAAATAGCTCAGTTGCTAGCATGATAGGTGTGTCCTGTAATGCCATTGACCTTTATAAGCAAACAGCTTGCCAACAAAGATTATCCATAAAACCAGTGTGGAGGTAGCAGATACATGTCGGTCCATTGCCCTAGGCTCTTTATAAGATCATGGTAATCACTTAAATACATACAGGATAAAAATATTGTCAAATGAACGAGTAAAAGGCAGGAATACAAGATGGCACTGTGTATTCATGGACTCATGAATGCTGAGCTCATATAGGACGTGGGAGTGATAACCCCTCTATCTACCTGTAGTGCCTGAGATGCTACACTTGGGCAACGATGGCTCTATACTGGGTACAAAATATACGAGGATGAAGCTGCCTTTGTCTTTTAGTAGTTTCTTAGTCGTTAGATGCTTTACCAAGGAAAGCCAAATAAAAAGAAAGAAAAATATGCCAACAACAATAATATGTCTCAAGTCTACATAAAGAATTCATATATATAACCCTTTATATCACACTGAAATATACGCTTCAAAATCTTATTTCTGATTCAGATCTCCAAGAACACAAAAATTAAAAAAGGACATAACATACACTAAAGCATCTCAAATTGTGAAAAAGCGATATTTAAATTGTCAGTTTCGTCAGCTTAACTTCTTTTAGATGAATATTTCACATAATTTCTAACAGTGTAAAGAAAACCATTATGTAAAACATAAATGGATCAATCTATCAGAAGGCCATGGATACCATTTATTTAGCCTTACAGGCAAATCAGAATGAACATTTTACCTGGAGGAATTAGATAATAGAAAACAACAAAATGTATATGCTATTGAAAGAATTGATTCAGAATGAAATCTCCAATGAGCCCCTTCAACTACTATTCAAAAAAAAAAGGAGTTGAAAATTTAATAATCATGCATCCCGCCCCCAACTAAGCTCAAAACCAACTACAACCTAAAGAAAGGTTGCTTAGATTTGTCTTCATGTCAGATGTTGCTAAAGAGAGACAATAGTATATGTTTACACATTGATGATTTACAAAAAGGTAATACATCTGAGAAATGGTTGCATAAAAAAGGTATGCTAGATATTGATAGGAATTTTTTTCTTCATTTCTTTGATCCTGGGGAGACTTGATCAAAACAAAACATGCTTAAATCATTGTAGTAAAACATCATATATTCATTATCGATCACAGTTGATAGAATATAAAAAGATTCCAAACCTAAGGTTGCATTCAATTTACTCAAGCATTTTAATAATGATTTGCTATGAAACATCTATTATCATGTGAATTAAGTAATTTATAGTCACTTCTCTGTTACCAACAATCACAAGGTCGTTGTAGCAGAATTGCAATGATCATTGATTCAAGAACTTAATTATCTTTATAGAATTTTGAATTAGAAGTTGAAATATTAAGTTGACCCAACAGAAAAGCTGCAACCAAATCTGCAGCCTTATGTAGCTTGCCTAACTATCATAAATAAGAAAGCACAACGCATTCACCCCGACTTCAAATGCTTTCTAACATCTAGCCCTGGACAGAATTATTGAAAATTCAAAACCTTTTTATAATAAAGTACATATATCTCCTATCTTTTTTTAACGCATGTATTAAATGAGATCTGAAATCTGCTGACGTTTTATTTCAAGAAAGCAAATTGTAGGCTTCTATTAAAGGGAAAAAAATTAGTATTACATCGCATTAATTACTCTACACAATAATTCACTTCATTAAACACTATAAATCACAAAAACACAACAATTAATTATTAAACAAATCCACAAGAAGTTAGAATAAACAGGAAACAATACCTCGCCGGCTTGAGCGAAGCAAGACTGTATATAACCTTCATCCATCCACTGGTGGAGATCACCAATCCAGATGGTCTTGTTATCTTCACTTGAGCTTTGAATCTGATGATTCTCTTTCTGCTGCAGCGGTTGTTGTTGGTACTGTTGCTGCTGGTGATGGTAGTACGGTACATAATGCTGATTATACATCATCTGCTGCTGCATCACCATTGCAGCCGCCGGATACTGCATCGCCATCCACTGCTGCTGGTACTGTTGCATCGCCATCCATTGCTGCTGCTGCTGTTGCTGATGCTGTTGCTGTTGCTGTTGCTGATGTTGTTCATTGGAATCTCCGCCGTTCATTTTTCAAAAAATCTCTCCGAATTACCTCTCCCTCAAGCCGTGTATTTTAGAGAGAGAGTAGAGTTACCTGGTCGGAAAACCAGGATTTAGAGAGAAGGAAAGAGAACGTGGTTAAGGTCGGCTTAGAGATTATAAGGGAAGAAGTATTATGGATCTAGGGTGGATTTTAGGTAAAGTTTTGTACGAGGTCCTGCAGTTTCAGTTTTATGTCATTGTAGTCACCCAACTCATATAGCCCTTATTTGGTACCCATTATTTTTAAAATATATTTTTCTCTTATTTTCAACTACACATTCTTCAATAAAATAATATTACATACAAATAAAAAAAGTTCTTATTTTTTAACCACACAATTTATAACAAAATACTATTTCAAGATTCATTTTGGGTAAAAAAAGGGCTCAAATAAGAACATAATGAAAATTAATAGCTGTCGACCCCCATGAGATTAGATCGTGAACTTCAGCCCTTGATTTAAAAAAAAAAACATTTGATTTCAACACACATCCTAAAAGACAACTATTATTTATATCAATTTGATCGCTTGACTTATAATCTTACCCTATACTAGAATAGATCTTGGATACTTTTTTGAAGATTTCAATCTTCTTCCTGCTAAGTCCATGTTTGAGCTCATTTTATTAAAAAAATTAATTTTTTTTCTAACTCATTTTGTTATCATACATTCTCTATTTTAGCTTGTGTTTGACACTCATTTTGGGGGGGAAATGAATTCTGGAATAGTGATTGATGGAAAAATGTGTGGTTGAAAAGTAATGAAAAACTTTAAATTTGTGTGTAATATTATTTTATTTAGAAAATGTGTTGTTGAAATAAATAAAGAAAAAAATGATAATGATAATGGGTGTCAAACAGGGCCTTACATGTTAAAAAAAAAAAAAATTCTTATTTTTTAACCACATTCTACAAAAAAAAATCAATATTACGGATGTGTTTGAGCCACATCATTTTAGAAAAATGTATTTTGGAATAGTAGATTGATGGAGAATGTGTGGTTGACAATAAAAGAAAAATTATTAATATGATGAAAAATATTATTTTATTGAAAAATGTGTGGTTGAAAATGAGTAGAAGAATGAGAATTAGAATTTTAATGTGGCTCAAACAGGGGCTACAAAACATATTTTCCCAAAAAAATGTTCAAACAAACCATAAATATAAAAGCTTAACAACTAGACTTACATTCAGGCTAAAAGTTGATAATTGTGTCAATTTCTTTCAATTTAACGATCAAACTAATTATATTAGTCATTTTCCGAGATTTAAGACTCCATGATAGATTAATGGTAATATAAAATTTCAACTTTCTTTCTACCAAAAAAATAAAGTAAAATCTTAAAGTTGGGGAACATGGTGGTTATTGTTTAAGCCAATTTGTTTTAATTGATCATTCAACATAATATTTTATTTCAATACGAGTAATTCATCTATAATTATCGTTAAAACTAACCGAAATTGTAACTTGACTTGATGGATAGAGTTCATGAACTAACTATTTTTGGCATCACGAGTTCTTTTGGATTCTAAAAAAAATTCAAAATCTACACTTTTTGAGAAAAGTGGAAAATGACATAAATAAAAATATTTGGTTCGTTATGTTAAAGTCACTATTTTTGTCAACCATGTCAAACATTTCATTAATTTTAGTAATTGCTACGGAAGAGTCAAATTGAAACAATTTTGTAAAGTGAATGACCTCCGGTTTAATTTTCTGGTGGATTTAAACATGGCACATTGATTTTAACGAGGTTTTAGTTTAAACCGTTAGATTGTCGAGGTTTAATAAAGACCGTAGATTATCATTGAGATGCTAGTGTGGGGTCCAGCTCATACGCGGTGGTGATTGTGGGGGGCCTGTGTTGGTGTATGAAGTTGAAAGCCGTCGATCAACTTGTGCTTCGGTGTGACTGTATAGGAAATGGGTACAAGTAGGTTTGACTGGGTCAAAGTCAAATTAGGGTTACTTTGATTAATGGTTAGCATGTCCAATTTTAGGGCAGGTTGGTGCTGGTCAAAAGGTTTGGGTCAACAAAAATTGTCCGTGACTACATTAGAAATTGACATTGGATTTGGTACCTCAACCATCATATAATCATTAATAAGTGATGGGCTGTGATGCCAATGATGAAATTGGGTTTGGCCCATTTATTTAAATAATTTGCCATTGCCCGATAACATAAGAAAAGGCCCAAAACCCAACCAATTGAGGCTACCGCGTGTGTTGCTTTGGTCCGATGATCTTGACCTGGATCTACGATGATGATATCATGTATATTAAGGCATCTGAGTGGTCTTAATGCGTAACTTTTCATTGTACTTTATGTGCAGTACTTTATGTTCAGTGCTCGAGTTCATCTATGTATTCTCTTTTTGGATTCTTTGTGCATTGATTAAAACTACTGATTTTGATCCTAAATCTTTGTGATTGGAGTCTTGGTGATTCTTCGATTGAGGGTTTGAGTATCTTCTATCAGTTATTTGATCTTAGTCCATTGAGTAGCTGTTGTGATTCGATTTCTTTAGGGTTTGGGTCTTTGTGGTCGTTTTCTTGCACAGAAGGGTACAATGATTTGATTCTGAGCCTTATGTGATAATCAATCCCTTGGTGTTATTGGATTTTGGGTTCTTCATGATTCTAATTTTCTGCTTCCGTTATGATTTTACTCTACAATTGGTATCAGAGCATTTGTGAGTTCATAAGGAGTCTTCCATCGAGTTATTGTCTCTAAAAAAACTAATTTTCAGGTGACATATTTTTATCGATCTAAAATTTGTGAAACCTTAGATTTCTATTTTTTGAATCTTGGTTTTCTAATTGGTGACTTCTTGAGAGGAAAGGGGCCCTCTGGTGATTATTAGTTGGTATTTAGTGAACGTTTTCGATTCTTAGCTTCGTGTCGGTGGCTCTGCAGAACTCTTGGGAATTTTGGTTGAAGTTCTTCGAACCTGTTTGGTTATAAATTCCTAACCCTTTTACTTCCTGCTATTTTTTTTATCTTGAATATTGAAATTCCCCCAGTGTTCCCTCTGTTATTTCTCCAATTTCTCGTGTTTACGAATTGTGCCTTGACCTGGGGTCGTGAGCCTCACGAAATCCTGGTGAATTCTAACACTCAGAAATTTGAAGAACTCCCCATGTTAATTTGTTTAATATTGTTGTAGCATATTGGTGAATTATTCGTTCATTTAATATCCCTGCTGATTTTGTTCTTCACTGTAGCTATTAATTTGCTTATAAGCACTATTGATTTTTTCGAGTATTTTTACTGTGTTGTTAGTCAATTGTTTGAATTGATGTTTCATCCCTGTTCTTTGTGTAACACTGAGATTTGTGTGCCATTTTATTGGCCCTAAAATATCTTGTTTTTTGTTTTTCTGTTAAACTGTAACCTCAAATCCTTTATTGTGTTGATTAAAAACTTCAAGTGACAACCACTACGTTTGAACTTAGAGTTTTTAATGGAAAATGGATTTTCCCATTTGACAGCAAAAAATGAAAAAGGTCTTAGTTCAACAATAAGTCTCTAAGGCTATAACTGGTGAATTTCCTGCTACTATGACTGATGATCAAAAACTTGAATATGATGAACTTACATATACCTCTATAATTCTTCATTTGTCTGATCCAGTGTTAAGAAAAATTGGAAAACTTGATAATGCTAAGGATTTGTGGGACAAATTAGAAGAACGGTGTATATCTAAAAGTCTGCCTAACAAACTCTTCATTTTAGAAAGGTTCTTCAGCTTTAAGATTGATATGTCTAAAAATTTAGATGATAATTTTGATACTTATAATAAATTACTTCAAGATATTACTAATGTTAGGGATAAAGTTTCTGAAGAATATAAAGTTGTCATCATTCTAAATGCTATATCTGAAGTTTATAAGAATGTTAAATCTGCTATTAAGTATGGTAGAGGTACCTTAACTCCTGAGATAGTGATTAATTATTTAAAAAGTAAGGAATTAGAGCTTAAAGTTGATAGGACTGAGAAAGAATTTGAGAGTTTATTTGTGAGAGGGAGACTTGTGTTTAGGCAAGTGAATGGTTAGAGTCATCAGGGAAATAATAATTCTAAGAAAAAAGGGGAAATGAAGATTTAGATCAAAGTCTAGGAGTGGAAATAGAAAGTGCTATGGGTGTGAAAAGACATGACACTTTATAAAAGACCGATATAAGAAGAAAAATGAATAGAGATAGATGAAAGTGGATGAGGAGAATGTAGTAGAACCCATATATAAGAGAACAGTTGATGTGTATGTGGTGACAAAACTCATTTCTGATCTGAATACTGCAAATTATACAGATTACAGTGATCAGAATATTGAATGGATTCTGGATTCGGGGTGTACCTTGCATGTAACCTCTAGAAGACTTAATTAGAGAATTTTAATGATCTTGATGGAGGATATGTGGTTATGGGTAACAATGTTGCTTGTAGGATTAAAGAAATTGGTAGTGTAACTTTGAAATTTGAAAATTGAAAATTGAAAATTGATATACCTTTACTCTAGAGAGGATAAGGTGGATAAGGTATGTTCCTAACTTAAATATAAACTTGATTTCTATGGGTAATCTAGATGATATAGGCCTGCAAGGTAGGATTGAAAGTGGTTCTTTGAAAGTAATTAAAGGTTCCTTAGTTATTTTCAAAGGTAGCAAGAGGAATGGTATATATGTCACTAGAGCCAGTATAATTCAGAGTCACGATGTTGAGTCTTCTAGTGCTGAAATTGATGCTACCCTGAAATGGCATAATAGGCTTGCACATGTGAGTGAAAAAGGTCTGCATATTTTGAATAGAGAAGGGGCCTTTGGTAAGGATGTGATTTCTAATGTTCATTTCTGTAAGTATTGTACCTTAGGAAATAACATAGGCTTCATTTTAATACTGGAAAGCATAACACTGCATCTATCCTTGAGTATATTC
>CAIGRO010181816.1:0-15802 GCA_903798355.1 Fraxinus baroniana
TTTTTCTCTCTATTTTATAACATAACTCATTTTATTGCAACTTCAGAATATTACAATTCTTTATCCAGGTTTGTGTATTCTTCCATTCTTGCCTGCATTTCTGAATTTTTTTATATATTTTTCTAGGCGCTTTTTTTTTTTTTCTTGATTTGAATTGTGAAGAGCTAAAATTGGTTCTTTGGCTTTGATGATTGGTGGCGGTGGTTGGTGGGGAAGAAAGAAATTTATTTATAATTTTTTAATTTAATTATTTTTTTTTGTTTTATTGTCAAATTTGCGATTTAGGTCCTTAATGTTCAAGTTTCAACTATTTTGGTCCATTAATTTTCAATTAAAATGGAAACGGTCATTCAGTGACCATTACTGAAATCGGATGATACTTCAGTGACCCTTTTGTGATTTTGATGTAATTTCAGTGACCGTTTGTGAAATTAACCCTTGGCAAATACAATTTTTAATTATATAAATAATTTTGTCTTCATTGTGGAATTTAAAATTGCTAATGAGTGCATTTTGGTCTAAATTATAGTAAAATGGACATTGAACAAATTTTGAATATTTTTGTAAAAGTGGACATTTTTTGCAATTTTCTAAAAAAATATTTATGTTTTTCCGTTATTTGAGGTCATTATGTCATTGTGTATGTTAGAAAAAAGTGCATTTATGATATTTATAATAAAGTTATTAATTATTAACAATTTTTTTATAGTACAACTCTTATATAACAATTTTAAATAATTAATAAATTTTGTGTTCAAAAAATTAAAAAATCGTAATTAAATTTTAGTCTCCTCGCAAAAAGGCTTCAGCGAACCCACTTATGGCGTGGGTAAAGCGAGTTTTGTGCGCCCAACCTTCCACATTTCTCGGAGGCTCGTTTCAGCCTACTAGCCCGTCCCAAAGAGGATGGGATTCAGACGAGCTAGTGGTCGAATTCATTACTGTTTTAAATCATTTTCTATTTAATTTTCATTCATTTTCTATGCAGGCCCTATCCGTGCTCGCATTGCATGCCTTCTCTATTAGCCAGATATGATGCCAACTCAACACCAAGCTTTCCCGAGTAGTTGTACATGGTATAGAGCACATCTGAATCGAAATCGCCACCCATTTAAATGAATTATACACATGTTAAGTTGCAATTGAAGGAAAATAAAAATAAAAAAAAAATTCATCATCATATGATGACATGTTAAAGATGAAATTAAAATGATATACATGTAACATTATTTGAAAACTTAAATTTTCAAATCAAACAGTTCGACAAGACCATTACTAGTCTTGCTTTTCGCTGGTGCAGCTAGACATCCCAGATTTGAACCAAATACCTCGTCCATGAAATAAATCATTGCTACCTACTTAGACGCCATTTCATTTTCTCCAAGTGTTGTATGGCTACCCTAGTTCCTTCATATAGCTTGTGTTTGAGCCCCATTTTTTAGTCATAAGTAGTTTTTGAATGGTGATTGATGGGATAATGTGTGGTGAAATAGAGATGAAAAGTTTTTGATTTGTGTGTATTATTATTTTATTTGGAGAATGTGTGGTTGAAAATGAGTACTGTAGAAAAATGAATGGAAAAAAATGAGAAAGAATGGGGCTCAAACACAATGATAATGAAAATTTTGTGTATAAAATTTATTTAAGCCCTAAGCATGGGGCAGTTTCTTCGCCATAGTATATGCAATTTATCCTTAAAAGAAAGCGCAGTCCACGAGCAAAATTTTCAATCAGTTTGGACAGAATCCATCCAAAAGGACCAATTGTGTCGAGAATGTAAAGGTTTTAAACCAGAGCCAAGACTTATAGTTTCAGACCAAAAATACAAGATGGGCACGGGTTTGGGACCAGCTGCGCCAATTTTCCCATCCCAATATTAAATGCCATTTGGATCTTGGCACTTTTATAGGATTACAGGCTTAATGAGATAAATGCATGTAAAAACTAAAAACTAAAATCTCAATCATGGTCATTGTATCTTTTCGTTTTTATGATGTTCAACATTTTCAGAAAAGAAAAGGTTATAAAAACCAGTTTTCATTGAATTTACCTCTTTTTTCACGAAATATCATTTTTGGTCCATATAGATCTCTCAGTTGATATTGCACCCTCTAAAACCTTAAAACCATCTTCTTTATCATTTGTACGAATATATGTCAGTACATATTCTCATTTCAAGAACATTCATTGATTGGAGTCAAGACTATGGTCCGACCAAAAAAAACTCCAATAAGTGTCACATTTAACAGACATATTCAATTTCACATTTCCACGACATTGATTCACTAGATTACTTCTCCAATGAAAATCGTGTATAACTGATGGATAGTCAAAGAGGAGTACAAGTAGACATGTCACAAGAGAGATTAAATATTTGCTACTACACATCCATAAATCAATTGCAAGCAGCAAAAACGACAACAATTGGAAGTCATGTTGCTATTATTTCACCGTTTTAAAGTAATTTACCAAAAATACCTGAGCGATGCCCGTATTGGAACAAGGCTTAGAAAAGGAAGTAATTGCGTGAAAGTGGAACTGTAGAAGCCGCTGGGCAGGTAAGAACCTCTCCGTCTGCAATCACTGTGTACGTCTCTGGATCTACTGTGATGTTGGGAAGGGCATCATTGAGTTTCATGTCAAGCTTTGAGAGCTTCCTCACATTGCTTACAGCTTCCACTCTCTTGTTGAGTCCATAAAGTTCTTTCACCCCAGAATCTAGAGCTGCCTGTGAAATAAAAACGGGTAAAAGAATGCAAGGAAGAAAAACAAAGCTTAATTTATCCTAGTGATTAATCTTCGGGTCTCTGTGCAGGTGTGTGTCTGAGCGTGTGCGTGTGAGTGGGAGAGAGGATAAGGTCTGCACCTTGCTAACAAAAGCGATTGAGTTAGAACTCCCAGCCTTGCCAAATGCTCCAAACATAGGCCTCATCACCACCTGTTACAATTTGTCCTGTACTCATTAAATGTAGACGAATATTTTGAAGATTAATGCTATTCATTCTTAGTAGAGATTATTATCGATCTAGGTGGCAGTAGACACCTTAATTCACTGTCCAATGCATTACAACTCTATTGAACAATGAATCAGAGGTCGACTCCACCTAGACTTGTGATCACCTCTACTAATGATGAATAGCATTGCTCTATTTTAAATTGTCTTCAAGTCTAATGGGAAGACTGGAACCCATCCCAACAAGCAAGTTTACAATTTTCTAAGTTCTTTACCACATTTCTGTGGTCATAAATCAACATTCTTATGGGATATTCAAGGTTGTAACTTCAAGAAAAACAAGTTCTAAATTTTAACCATCAACAGAAAGCACCTCCAGCCTCAACTTTAAAAACTCTCAATGATTTCTAACACAAAAAGTTTAATTTTAGAGTTCATTGGCACTGGTGATACTTTAATCGGAAAAACTATAGAATCAAAAGAATATGAGACTGCTCATAAATCTCTTGAGAATGTCATAAATAATATCAACATTACAGGCTCAGGAGTCGGGATGCTAGCATTTGGATCGCCCATGTTAGACCATGCTATTGTTCCACCCTTGATCACCATTTCTGGTTTAGCCCCAAAAAATGACGGCTTCCACATAACAAGATCAGCCAACTTGCCCACCTAAAGAAAAGTAATATCCACAACTTTCAGGTGTACTTAATTTGCATGTGAATACATAAAAATATCTACTTTCACTACGGACAAGTTCAGAAGACATTTTTAAGAAACTTCAAACTTCAGATACATTACCTAGGATAATGTAACTTCAGTTCCTAACACGATAAAAAAATCAGTGATAACAAAATCAAAAGTATAGTTATTGTACCTCAACTGATCCAACATACTGAGAAAACCCATTAGCTATTGCAGGATTAATTGTGTACTTTGCAATGTATCTCTTGATCCGCAAATTGTCATTTTCTGATGCATTGCTTCCATGGGTTCCTCTGAATAGCTTCATCTTATGGGCAGTCTGCCAAGTTCTTGTAATCACCTGTCAAGAGAATTGCTCATGTAGGCAGAAGCGAGTATCGAATGAAGAACACTATAAACCTCGTTCCTTCCTAAGAATGCTGGGAAATGATAATCGAGACTTGTTAATTCGTGCACGGATATCGGTCATTGGTTGATTCCGAACAATACCAAAAAATTGACGAAAATTGAGAGAACTCTCAATATAAATTTTATTCAATTAATTAAAGGCCGCATAACAATGACCATAACCTTGGCTTTTAAAGAAAACCCTACAAAATATGAAGTTAAATAAAATTGCAAAAAAAGCCCTAACTCTTAAAAACAAAACATGACTAAAGTTTAATTAAAACAAATCATAATTAAATAAATGGTGAATCATCTATCATATGTCCATTTAGCCAAGTCCACTTGCATCAATTGCACTGTCAGTATTGCTCTTTAACTTAGGTCAATACATGTAAAAAAGTTTGACAAGAGTAAGCATCGAGTGAGAAGCATGCATCTAAATTCAGAAGATGGTAGAGAAATGTGATTAGAAAGAACCTCAGCAACGC
This sequence comes from Fraxinus baroniana, assembly GCA_903798355.1. Classification (NCBI taxonomy): domain Eukaryota; kingdom Viridiplantae; phylum Streptophyta; class Magnoliopsida; order Lamiales; family Oleaceae; genus Fraxinus; species Fraxinus baroniana. Next base: position 4,534 of record CAIGRO010181816.1, read on the forward strand.
GTCCCATAGCCTGTGAATCAGAAGCTATGATACTTATTGCCCCCATATCATGCAAAATGTCTTCTGCTGCTATTGTTTCAGCCCGAATCCGTGACTCAGCAAAAGCTACATCCTCCTTAATGTCCTTGTCAAGGTGATGGCAGACCATCTGCATGCATTTTAAATATTGTGAAAACAGATTTCTTATCTTCTCGTCGCTTTTCATGTACTGTACATTTAGGATAATACATTAATACTATAGCATCCTCTCTTACAAGCATGTCAAGGTGCTCATCTACAGTATTTATAGTGTAAGGACGTGTTGGATTAGTTGAAGATGGGAGGACATTCTTTACACCGCAAACTTTAATAATATCTGGAGCATGACCACCACCTGCACCTTCACTGCAAAAATTACATAAGTGCATGCAAGCATATTTGACGTGATGTTCTTCCCATTGTACATAATCGGGGACCTCCATAGCAGAGGCTATACCTGTGATAAGTATGAATCGTTCTATCTTTAAATGAGGCAATTGTATGCTCCACAAATCCAGATTCATTCAAGGTATCTGTATGGATATTAACCTAAAAAAATATAATGCAATTTGTAATCAGTGAATAAAATCTTAAAACACATTTAGAGACTTAATTTGTTGGAACAGAGAAAAAGTAATACCTGAATGTCATATTCTTCAGCAACAGTCAAACAATTGTCTATTACAGCTGGAGTAGTTCCCCAGTCCTCATGAAGCTTCAGCCCCATTGCTCCAGCCTTGATTATTTCATGCAGGCCATCTGCTTTGGAAGTATTCCCCTACAATAAAAGAATGTGTTACTAGAACACAGAGTATACATCCCCCATCCCCCAATATGACACCACACCTTATGACACATCATTTGCACTTTTTTAAAGTTTTCATGTAGGGAAGCAAACATCCGAGGCTGAGATCAAGAAATATCGTCAATAGTGTGTGCAGTTAGTAAAACTTTGTCAAATGCTCCAAGAAGTAGAAGGGGAAAATCATGTCCACACAGAATGAGGCAAACTTTTCCAGTGAAAGCGAAGTCGAGGAGCATTTCTTCTGTAGCACTTTTATTGAGTCTTCATGTAGAGCAGCAAAAAGTTCAATAATTCTCACAACAGTTAGTCGATCGGGAACATAAGGACATTTAGGGTTGACTAATAAGAAAGAAAGTTCCAAGGGAGAGATCAAAAATATCTTGTGCATTAAGTAAAACTTCATCAAATGCTCAAGTAGAAGGGAAAATGCAAGTTCGCACAGAATGAGGCATACTTTTCCTGTGAAACCGAAATTGAGAGGCATTTCATCTGTTGATTGCAACATTAGTTTCATGTGCTCTGGTGCAGGAGTACAAGTAGTTGCACGTGTCCCATCTGCAGGTCCAGTGCCACCTCCCACCAATGTAGTGATGCCTACACATGTGATACATAAAAGGAAAGAAACAAAAAGAGAACGATGTTCACTAATTTTTTTCTCCAAGTATAGAGCAGAAAAATTGAATTTCCTTACAGTGAAGTCGTGACTTCTCCATAAAATTATAGGCATGACAATTCATAGAAGCTTTAATGTAGATAATAATTAGAAGATCCAAAAGGAGCCGTAAGTGCTTAGACCGACAAGAAATTAACTAACATGAGCACATTATCCTGTGTGCTAGCAACAAAATTCCACTATTAATCAAGAAATCTCACCACTTGATATTGCCTCGTGTGCTAATTGAGGACATATAAAATGCACATGACAGTCTATGGCTCCTGCTGTTACAATCATCCCTTCTCCAGCAATAACCTCAGTATTTACCTGACCACAAAGATCAACCAAATCAATGAGTGTTAAATTGAAAAGTTTTTGTACCTGTAACACAACAACCATTATGATATACTGGACTCACTCCAACAATCAAGTCGGGTACTACTTCATCCATGACATCTGGGTTACCAGCTTTTCCAAGGGCAGTAATAAGGCCATTTTTTATGCCAATATCTGCTTTACATATTCCGGTATAGTCAATGATAACAGCATTTGTTATGACGGTGTCCAAACAGTCACATGATGGATATGCACAACACTGTCCCGCTCCATCTCTTAGTACTTTTCCACCACCAAATACACACTCATCCCCATAAAGAGTAAAATCTCTTTCAATTTCTGCTAATAAATCTGTGTCCCCAAGACGAATTTTGTCACCAGTGGAGGGGCCATACATATTAGCATAAGTTTCACGAGATAGCACATAAGAGAAAGCAGACCCTTCTTCAATGACACCTTCTCTGCAACTGAAAAATCAGTTCGAAATTTAGCATCTGCCATATTCATAACCAAAATAAAAGTGTATAAAACTTAGGCAAATTCATGAAAAGCCAAACAGAGTGTTCTGCTTTCTACTAAAAAGAGAAAAATAAAAGCTTCCTAACCTTGTATTTTCCTCAGCAACACCAAATCCCCCTTTATGTACAGCTTCCATCACTGATATGATTTTAGCATCATCTACAGAACCATCAACAATTCCATTTCCTCCCCGAATAACCTGTTTGCCTCCAATCCTGACAAGAGTAACACTTTTTGCATCCCCTGGCTACCAGAGTAAGATAAATATCAATAAAGTCATGATTTTTTTCCTACAATATTTGTATCTCTATGGTCTGAGGATATATCATAGCTCTTAGCAAGTCAAAAGGCAAAGTATTTCAGAGAAGGGGCACTGATTGGACAAGCTAAAAGAAGAGTACCTCACTTATTCACCCCCATCTTAACAAAGGTTGTTAAGAAGATCTGACTTAGAAAATAAACTTTCCAAAAATAGATTTTATATCAGCAAGTTACAGAAGAGCTCAGGCTTGAATAAGAAAATTCCAACTTAAGTCAAGTGGATCTAGAGTCGCATCAATTAGCAAAAACAAATTGGCATAAATTTAGATTGACAGGTCTAGAAGCTCAAATAGAGTTTGTAATAGGATGGAGCAAATTCTGCGCAACTTGTGCTCATGTGAATCATGTCTCGCATCAAATAGTCTATTTCTTGCAGTATAAATTGATCATTACTATAAGGGTATTGAAGTGGACAAATCAACTAGACAACATATTGGAAGATCTTATGTGTTAAACAAGCTTTTAGCAAGCAAATTAGATTTACGGTAAAGTAGCTCGATACCGAAGATTATAATTTGGGGAATGATATCTTAGATAAGCATGTAGTTCCGTGCATGTTAAATGAGCCAAAGTTATATTACAGAAGAATAAATGCATGCAAGAATTACAGATTAAACTCCATCTTAATTCACCAATATTTGATATACGAGGGAAGGGGAAAAAAGAAAAACTGGGTCATTCCCAAGTAAACAGGGTCACAGCATTAACCTCAAAGCGTATTGCCGTCCCTGCCGGGATATTTAGCCGCATGCCATATGATCTCCTTCTATCAAAAACCAAGAATGGGTTCACCTCAATAAAGGGATAGTGGCTCCCAACCTGAATATGAAAAATTCACCAATAGCATTCATAACATTTTTTGATGCTTTGATCAGATTATTATAGCTGATATTTAGCTGTGTGTCATCAACTATCTTATCTTAACCCGAAATAATGCACAAAAACCTCTTTGGAAGAGAAAGGAGCAAAAAACTTGGAAGAAAACAAGTTTTTGGTCCATTTACAAGAAGAGCATCAGTGCATCACATTTATGAGATTTGTTAAGTTCCTCTAATATAAATCCATGGGAAATTTTAGCTTTAATTCAAGTACCTGAATCGGCCTGTCACCCGTGTTAACTACTTTCAGAGTTATTGCTTTCCTTCCATAGTTAAGCGTAATAAGTCCACTCCGACATATTATTTCACCAGGAACTTTACTGTCTTCAACTGTGGGAAACTTGTCTAATGAAGGAACTGCAAGCCAAAAACACTCCTGACCTTTAGAAGGAACCACTTCATACAAACTTATTATTTTCAGATTGCACAGACAAAATTAAGCTTGTAAAGCAAATTATCGTGATAAATGTGAGGAGTAAATTGAGCTTTTCACATGCATGGTCAAGAATATAAAATGTCGAGAGCAATAATTAAGCCATTTCTGTAGAATAGACTACAAATAAAGTTTGATTTAGATGATGGAACAGAATGTTTCATGATAAGTTTCTAAAGGATAGGTTTGCCACAAAGTTCAAATTATGTTCATTACGTATGATCATACACTAACTGCATGTCCTACTAGAGCATGTTCGGCAAAAATTATAGTCTCCTTATAATTGTAAGTCAAAGTCAAATTTTAATTTTAACCATACATTCACAACTATTATCCACTTATTATCCACACATTTCTTGGGACCCATTACTCCTCTTCATTAAAATCCCATTATAATTTCTCCCAAACAAGCACTAAGATTTAGGAACCCCAAAACTAGAGAAGTTCTAAGAGATAAATAATTGTAACCAATTGTTAAGAGAAAAAATTCTACATCGAATAAAGATGAAAATATAGACCAACTTATAAGAGTTTGGACTAATCCTCTTAATAATGTTGATCTATTAAGATAGAACTCTAAATTTTAACACGGTATCAGAGCCCATTAAATTTCAACGAGTAATTCCGATAAAAATTGGGTACGCGAATTTCAAGATTAGTTTGCTCAAATGAAACACCATCTTGCAGGGGGGGCATGTCAAGGGATAAAAATGTAAACATATACCAACTTATAAAGATTTGAACCACTCGTCTTAACAAGGTTAACCTTTTAAGATGGAATTCCATATCTTAATACCAACAACATAGGAAACGTAAATATACCTATCTGGTTATGTGGTTATTTTGAGTCCAAATTTCTTTTGAAAAATTAAATAGCTGACAGGTTAACAATTTAGATCAGTCTTCATATTCAAGTAAATCATAAGCTGCTCCCTTCACTTATCCATTTTTTCTATGTGGAAAGTTGTTGACTTGAAATAAAGCTCGGGAGGCAGAATGTGAAACTAAAACAAGAAAGGCTGTGAACATTTTGAGAACATGTAAGTGGTAAATTGTGGAAGTTATACAACAATATTTGTTGCAAATAATAGAAAGCAAACTCGTGAAGATTTGCAAAGTTATACAAGATAACCACCTGGGAGAAAAGAACCATGTAAAGCTAGCTCCAGATTTCCATTTTCAAGTGCTATTGGATCATGAACTGTGATTAACTTTGTCCCATCAGGAAAGGTACCTTCGACCTACATGTAAAGTCAGCAGTTAATATAAATTTACAAAAACTTTGATTCCCCTCTACAATGTCAAAGGGAGTCAAAATTTCATATGGATCAATGAGGTTTAGTACCTGAACTGTATACAACAGATGAGGAACAGCTGGAAGAACTTGTCTCCTGTAAACAGAGAAGATATCTCTCAGAATTAGTGATTTCTGCCAAGGAGGTATCCAGAGTATTATTAATTAATTACAATTAGGGATGTTCAAAAGTCTTGAACCAAACCGGATTGAACCGAACCGAGCGGTTCTTCACAAGTTAAATACCCGAACGGATACCTAAATCGAAAACGATGGGTATGGGTCGAGTCTCGAGTCTAGATCAAAAATCGAAGAATCGAATGAGAACCGAAACTAAATAATTTTTTTTTTTATTTATTGAATTAATTAAATTATTTTATTTTTTTCTAAATAAATTAATAAATTAATTAATAGATCATTTCATAATTTTAAGCTTTGGGCCTCAATTTTTTAATATGGATCATCGACATTTTAATATTAATATCTACTTTTTGGTATTTGTATGCATTGAATTAATGTTATTCGACGCTAGTTATTTATATTTTTTCAATTGGGCTACGTTAATTTGTAAAAGTTACGAATGAAATGTCATTAGTGATATTTATGTAGTGTTGCTGTAAATGTTAAAAAATTTAATTATGACATGAAATCGAACCGAACCCGAACCATTCCATAATTATATTTGGACCCGACGGGTCCATTTATTAAATACCCGAAAATTTTGGAATCGAGCAGAACCAAACTTAATCGACCCACGGACATCCCTAATTACAATCCAAAAAGAATTATGAATGACCAATTATATTGTCATGCATATTTCCTCATCATGATTTTCTGAATATTCGCTCCTCTATTTTGTATCGCAATCCTCTTCCTTGGACTCCGTCTTATCAGAACAACTTATGGCTGAAGAGACAGGATTCAAAGCCTTAGTCCTGCTTTGCCCAACAATGACACTGTGTGTGCTGCTACCTTTTGTGCAGGGACTTCTTCACCTACTGCACATCCTGCCAAACCACGTTTTTATACTTACTGCACGAGCTGTGACCATTGGTTATCATTTATTAGCACATAACTTCAGGAAACATTTTACAGACCATCGCTTTACACCTCCTAGTACTTTAAGTATCCGCAAACTAAATTTGAGAGGCAACTTCCAAATGCCAAAAACGCCTCCAATGTATCTATTTTTTCTAAAATGAACCTTATATTTGCTTCATTTATTAAATGTCTTGTCTTCTGATTTGTTGATGCATAACACTCTAACAAGGGTGGCAGAAATAAGTTATCTCCACTAACTGCTGCCTTCTATTCTCCCTTTCTAGGAAATTCGATTCTTCCCTTCACCCAAATCAATTAAATGGATTTTCACTTTCTTCAATTTATTCATCTATTTATCAAAGTGTTTCATTTCAGAACTCTTGTTTGCATGGAAAAGACTAATAGCATTATCAAAATTCAAATCCACATAATCACCATGGTATCTGCACTACAAAAATAAAGAAAGCAAGCTAAATAGAATCTGATACTACCTTCCCAGAAACTGCCTACCAAGGTCCATCAACTCAGCCACGCTATTGTTACCATCGCGCACAAACTCCAAAATCTGTTCAATAGCCCCGAATAGATAGTACATTAAACCAACACAGTTTCTAATACAAAACTGAATCTGATGCAGCTCAACAAATGCAAACAAGGTACAGTTCTATCCTCACTAAGGCATGGTTAGCTAAGCGTAAGACAAGTAAAAGTCACTTTTGGGGTATTTTTTTGGAGAAATTTTTTTAAAATATTTTTCTCCAAAATCATTTCCAACCACACATTCTATGAACTCATAACTTTCTTTACTTTTTAATCACACTTAAAAAATCACTTTTCACTTGGAAAATCTTTCCCAGACAAATGCTTAATTAACCTTTTTTATTTCGAAATATAATCGGATATGCAACAATTTTCTTACTTTTGAGGAAAAAATGAGACTACTTGAAAGTAACTGTTACCATACTATTATTCCAACCATGACCAGTGAAAAAAAAAATATATCTATTTTAAAACCCACTAATAACAATGAATACGAAAAACACATTCGTTCAATCTCATGTCCGGGTTGAGTAATTAACATAAACGTAATTTTTCTAAATAGCAAATAAACTTCTAAAATATTGAAATAAATCCCCAAAATTCAGAGAATACGAATACCTGAGTAGCTATAAGAGCAACAGCTTCAGTGTAATTGAGCCTTATGCCACGAACTAAACGCTTCTGCGCAAGGTATCCAGCATTATGGAGCATCAGTTTTTCAATTTCTCTTGGTGTCAACTTCATTTTTCCCTTTTTAAATGAATTTTCAGACTGGCAGAATAAGAAATTAAAGTGATTTACGGTTATAGCTGAAGAGAGAGTGAAAATTTGATTGATATTAAGCAATTTGATGGCTAATCATATGAATTTGAATCAAAATCGTTGAAGGAGATTGAAAGTCCACTTGATGATGCGAACGTGAGTACAGCTGATAGGCCGATCCCTGATGATGTAACTGATGAGTGAAGTGAGAAAGATTGAATTGACTCGTGAAGAGTTTGGAATTATAAATTCCTCCCATAACTATATAGGAGTAAACACTTAACACCAAAAGTAAGGGTTTTAATAGATTATGTCCCCGTTTTCGAATTGAGATTTTTTTTTTTCTCATGTTGGGTCTATAAACAGTCCACGCGACATGTCTTATCAATATTTCACGAATCACTTCACACCTATAAAATTATAAATTATCACCAAAAAATTTCAAGTGAACTAATTACTTGGTTATGTGATTCGAAAGAAAAGAAATTGAGATTGATTTCGATGTTTAAATATAAAAGAATGGAATCAATATAATAAACAAAAAGTTGTGTAGATTTGTATCATCTATCACTCTTAGGAAATTATTTTTTGAAAAATCAAGGATCATTTCATTAAGAATCTCTTAATTGTTTCCACCGGAAGTTGATAAGCGCCGTTGGTGAATTTAAGTATGACTTGAATTGTGCTAGTTTGCCTCTGATTTTGACCATTGGATCAAACCAAAGACTGGGATTGAGTCTTGAGTTAAAAACGACTTTTTGGCTCCTAATCTATTGACTTCTGATTTTTGGTTTGGTCAATTTTACTCTCTAGTTTTTCTCTTTGATGAGACAATATATTGAAAGAGTTGTGTTTCACGAAGGCATTTTATGAAGTGCTAAAATCGAATTATGGGAGGTCCATGTGGTAACCTCCGGTTGGTGAATTAAATGTGGCTTGAATTGTGCTAGTTTGCCTTTGATTTGGACAATTGGATGAAACCAATGGCTCGAATTGAATCTTGAGTTAAAACGACTTTCTAGTTCCTAATTTACGTGACTTCTGATTTTTGGTTTGGTCACTTTACTATCTAGTTTTTCTCTTTGATGAGGCGATCTTTTTTCTTTTTTTCTCTAGCTTTGAATCTGTGAGATATTGAAAGCCATTTTGTAACCCTTGTAGAGTGATTTTGTTACAATAACAAAGGCATGTAATAGAGGCTGTGTAAAGGGTTGTGTTGTATTGACTTAGAGTCATTTTTTGTCTATACATTATGGTTCAGTACACATATGTTCTTGACTCTAATCTAGTATGATCTTTGGATCCTCTTGTATCTTGTACTCTCTCTAGGAGGTTTTTGTTGCACATAGTGGGTTGGTCTTTGAGCCCCCAGATTAGGCTTTGGTTTAATTGGGTCAACAATTTCTTGTGTTGTTTCATTTAATTTCTACATGTGTGAGTGTTTAATTTTTTATCGCAAATTGTTTTCATCAATTAATTCCCAACAGATTGATACCAGAGCTTTTAGGGTTTCTAGATTTGCAATTGTTTTGAAAATTAAACCTTGTCTGGGTCAAAATCTTTGGGGATCGAGTTAGTTTTTTGAACGATCTAATTTATGTTTTTGGTATATGTTACAATTGTAATCGATCAAAGGCGGTATGCCAATAGTGTGATCTAATGGTGATTAAGTAGAGCCTTTGGCTACTGATTGGGCCGGTTCTTTATTGCTTTTAACAGTATATGGTGAGAACGTTCTAACACTTGAAATTTTTTGATAAAAATAATCTCTATTGATACATGTTAGATAATATATGCATGTGATTTATTCCTTACATGTAAATTGTGATTTGATTTGCATATATTCTTAGAGCATGTTATGTTTCTGAATCATTGTCTATTTTGTGCAATTCTTGACTATTAGCTTTTTTGTGATCGTCACCAATACCAATAAAATTCTTTGTCAAATATTATTGTTTATGCTTCAATTTTGTACACTAGTCACTGTATTTAAAATTGGAAATTTATCATATCCTTTTCTGCTTAATAGTTGATCTTAAATTCAAGATAACCATAAGTACAAGCCACCCTTGTACAGAATATGTATTAGGTTCGAAGGTTAAATTATCACAATTCGATGAAAATATGAATTACTCAATATATAAGCAGAAAATGAGGATCCTGGTCAAACAAAAAGTTGCTAAAGCCTTTGATGACCTTGAAACTTTTTCTGTAGAACTTAAAGCTAAACCTGATAAAATTGAAGAGATAAATGAAAGGGAAAAATTCATAAATCATACTTTTAGTATAGACTATTTCAAAAATAAGAAAACAACTTTTAAATTTCAAAAATCAAATATTTGACATATACATACATATATATTTATATATAACCCACTCCACCTCCATCACCCCTGCCGCTCCGATGACCATCTGGTGATCGTTCCAACAACTATTCCGATTCCAGTGACAGTTCCAACGACAACTACGNATAAGAAAACAACTTTTAAATTTCAAAAATCAAATATTTGACATATACATACATATATATTTATATATAACCCACTCCACCTCCATCACCCCTGCCGCTCCGATGACCATCTGGTGATCGTTCCAACAACTATTCCGATTCCAGTGACAGTTCCAACGACAACTACGATTTCGACGACTATTCCGGTAACCATTTCGCCGTCGATTTATTCCGACGACTGCTCCGATTCCGACAATTGTTCTAACTCCGGCGAATATTTCGGCGACAACTCCGCCATATTTTTGTGTACATTTGATATGATTTTTGACCTCTTGATTGTTACCTGTGACTAGTAATATAAAATGTGACCTATAAATTTGAACCGTGACTTCACAAAACATGTGACCTGTTAATATTGATTTGTGACTCATTTATATTGATTTGTGACCTATAAATAATGACTGTGAGTTGTGAACTCAAACCTATGATCAGTGACCTTAACATTTCATTCATTGCAAATCGGTCACGAAGCAAAATTTTATAGGTCGCAGATTATTCATCGGTCATGAATCAAAAATGTTATTGGTAACAATTTATTCATCGATCACAAATAAAATATTTATACGTAACAATTTTTTATCAGTCACAAATCACAAATATTATAAGTCACAATTTATAGATAGTCACAAATTAGCAATTTTTTTTTTTTTATCTTAACACATTCTTTTTTGGCCAATAATTTTATATGTCATAGGTTATTTCTCGATCACAAGTTAAAAACTCTATAGGTCACAGATTATTTATCAATCACAAATCAAAACTTTTATTGGTCACAACTCGATTATAACTTGTTCACAGTTTATTTTCATGTCACAAATTTTCAAAATAGTTGGTTACAGATTTTTTAACGGTCATGTATAACAAAATTTGTAGGTCACAATTAATTCGTCAGTCACAGATTTCAAAATTTATAGGTCACATAGTCACAGATTTTCAAACAAATTGGTCACTAATTCTTTCATGGTCAAAGATTATATAATTTTTAAGTCACAAATAACATCATGGTTGGTCACAAATTACCCAACACCCCACTTCCACCTCTGATCATGATCCACCACTAGACCGCCACAAAAACACCACTATTCTCACAAACCCACCACCATCGCACAACAACATACCATCACCGCACCATCACATATTTCATCCCACCGCGACACC
>CAIGRO010181871.1:0-11236 GCA_903798355.1 Fraxinus baroniana
AATTCAAAAGTAAGGTAAATAGTTTGAAAATTCAAAAATCAGGTATAGATTTAATTAATTAAAAATATTTATTAAATAAAGATAATAAAGTCACATTTTGTGATTAATGGTCACATATTCATAATTATAAATTACAGATTTATTTACTCGTCACATATTGTTAAATTTTTTGAACACAAATTATTTCGAGGTCATGAATCAAAAAATTTGTACATCACAAATTATTTCGAGGTCACAGATCAGAAAATTTATACGTCACATATTATTTCGAGGTCACAGATTATTTTTGAGTCACGTATTATTAAATTTTTAGGTCTTAATTGGTCACAGAACCACTACCACTATGGCCACTTTCAACCACCCTCACCATGCTGCTGCCGCCACAACAGCATCAACAAATCTGCCACCATCTCCACCCCAGTCGATGACAAAAAAAATACCACCATCGTCGTCGACCCACCATAACACCACTACACCCACCGTCACACACGGACCAAAAACCACCTCATCTAAGAAGATCGGAGAACTAAGAAAATCCTAAAACCACCACAAATCAAACGGAAACTGCCCCAAAGTCATCATTTTGCACGAATACCCATCATTCCTTTATTCATTTTGGAATCGAATCATCTGAAGTCATCCTCATCAAGGGACCAGAAATTGGAGATCTCCAGTTCAAAAACGGGAGCAACGAATCAGCTAATGAGGAGAAAGAAGGGGAGGATGCGCTGACGATGGTGGTGGGAGCAGGTGGTAGGCAGTGGTTGTCGGAGAGTGGAGAGAATGGAGGAGGCGACGTTTTGGAGAGAGGTCAGAGAGTGAAGAGAAATGAATAAATTTAGGGGAGGGGAGGCGAAAGAAGGGTTAGGGAGTAGAGAGTGAAAAATTAGGGTTATGATTTTTATATATTACCTGATTTTTGAAGAATGAAACTTGATCCTTGATTTTTGAATTCCAATCTTCAAACTCCTGGAATTATGTAATTTGTTCATTTCATAATATTGCACTAGATCCACATAAATTCCATCTCAAATGAAAGTTTTCAAAAGTTTTTTAAATTCTACAGAAGTTTCCAAGAGTTTTAAAATTAAAGTTTATAAAAATCTACAAAAAAACTTCCACTAATTCCATACAAATCTCTAAAAAAAAACTATGAAATCCATATAAGTCATCACTTAAAGCCTATCACAATCTTCAAAAAACTCAATTGAATACACCCCCATAAGCCCTTGTTAAAGTTCCATTTTCTAAAAATTCATTTTTTCCCAAACTTATTTTCAATCACTTATTTTTCCCAAAAAAATAAATAAATAAATTTGCACATAAATCCAAAATCCATTTCATACTAGGTAACCTCACATTTGAAAAAAAAAAAAAAAAAAAAAAAAAAAATTACTATCGAAAAACTCATTTTTCACCAAAATGGGGCTCAAGCTGAAGCCATGGCTAAAAATTAGGGTCAAATTCACGTTTTCAAGACTAGGCACTTCTAAAAAACCCACAGAGTGAGAAGGATAGCGATGTGTTGAGGAAGTCGAAAGCTAGACAGGCATAGACATATTTGGTACATAGTATTCTTCTCAACAACCAATTCAAAAAATATGTTAGAACTTAAAGCCGATTCAAAAATAAATAAATAGATTGCATATTTTAGGGTGGATTACACAATCGAAATTGAAAATGAAAGGCAAGTTCATATCAAAATCAAAACCCGAAAATCAAAGGCAATTAAACCGATGAAAAAATGCAAACAAGTGCACACACAACCTAGACAGATAAATCTTTCACAAACAACAAAAGAAATGCACATGCTTTGACTGTGTGCATCTATATTGATCCAAATACATGGCCTCCCCCAAACGAAAATAACCAAGGAAAATGTGGGTTGAAGCTACAAATATCCTAACAAAATTGCCTCATTAGTGTAAGAAAGTTAAACATAAACCTAACATTACTACAACTAATCACCACAATAATAATATCCATTTTCAATTGTCACACTCCACGGAACAAATCCTAGAATAAAATTTATTAGAACACCCAAAAGAGAAAATTGAAACGAGGGGTAAAGGTGAGAGTTGTGAAATCAAAGAGAAGAAAGAAAACTTGTAAGAACATTAAAACACAAATACAAAACCATACAGGTTCATCTTACATAACATGGCAGAATATATTGTTGGATAAGTAAAAGTCATTGAACTAAATCTGGTCTACCCTGCTATCTTCTTCAGAACTTCCATCCCCAGCATACCTGCAATTGAATTCAGCAAAACAAGTTTGAGATGTGTCCTATGTGGTACATATGAAATTGATACCTGATCCAGCCAAGTACAATACATGTTACCAAATATGAGGTCATTGACAGTGGTGGTGATCTTGGGTATTAAAGTTTATTATGCCCTGATGTAGTTGCAAACAATTTGGTTTATTTTGAACCTTTTAGTATACGTGTCAATTGATCGAACACAGTTGTGCAAAAGTTTCTCGCAGAGAACTCCAAGTTGAAATGTGTGGTTGAAAAGCTGTGAGACCCATGAAAGACGTGGTTAATATTGATTGTTTGACTTTGACTTAGATTAAAATCTGATTTTAATTCGAAACAAACATGGCCTAAATAATAATGCACCTATGGTCCACACGTTTCGAATAATAATGCGTAATCAAACTGTGCACAGGTTTAAGTTAACCCTATTGATCACAATTTAGAACAGTTCATATGTGCTAGAGATTTCCCAAAGTTTAAGTTACTTTCTTAACACATCAGTACGCAACACTTTCTCGTTCAAAGGGTTCGGAAACAAACCGCCACGAAGTGGTTAGGCTTCGAGCTTTCCTATCCAGCTGAAGGTTTTCGAAGGCAGAGGTAGCACGGACTACATCATCTGGAAGCTCATTATTTTTGTATCTCCAATTATATTCGTCTTTCCTATAGCCAGACATGGAAGATCCAGCTCTTCGATCTAAGACAAATGAGATATCACCAAATCAATTTAGCAGGTAGTAAAAATAGATGATGTTAGTTTTACTACTTACCCGATGATTGGGAAGCTGGGACAGGCCTGAGATGAGCATCCATTAACTAAAAGTTATTAAGCGAAAATAAAAAATTAACAGAAGAATTGAAAAGGTACTCTATTAACAAAAAACCTTCCCAGTGGAGGTAAACCCCCGGCAACTGTTGATGAAGACGGTTTCCGAATGTTTCGAGCTTCCAAGTTGGATAGAGATTCAGCATCTGGAGTGGTTAATCTCCTATCGGCACCCCTTCCTTGAGATAAATTCTAAAAGAATACAGAATAGAACCACGGTAAAAAAAAACTAAGTACTGCTTTGAATTAAGATAAACCTAGAACAGATATTTAAAAATAAAATTAAAATAAGAAACAACTGCCCAAATTGGACATGGAACAGATATTATCAAAGAATAGGTGTAAACGGTCTAAGGGGCAGAATTGGGAACATATTCTGAAAACACAAAACTTTAATCCACATAGCAATACTGTCATGCAATCTCAGGACATGTAAGTAATATTATTAGTTACATAACAAAGCATCTTGCAATGTAATTAGATTTCTGCTTCTTATAGGATATTATGCTTCCCTGTAAGCACAAGGTGCTTACTGCTGTGGCACTATCCTTTAACCACTCAAAGTGCACCAAAGATCAAGGTCCATGAAGCCTTTATACAGTGAAGTGAACAAGGTTACCTGTCTTTGTAAATAGTCGTCTCCCAGTTTCACATCTTAATATGCATCAGATGAATGATAAAAATATGCTCAACACAAATAACTCCTAGTCTACTTCCCAACAAGCCTTCAAACCTCTCTTACAAGTTAGATGTTCCAATAGACCTAGTAACGTGGAAAAAAATGATTCAAGTAGTTGAACCCAAATTTGATTGGAACAAGGCTACTTTGTTATTGTAAGCTCTTTCAAGGCTGACAGTCCTTTAAGCAATGCATCAAAGCTCTTTTTGACTAAATTTTTCATTCCTACCTTCTCTCTTTGATCTAAAGTTCACAGGGCAACTAGTTTCTGTTTGAATTTGTGAATGCAAAGGTCCCACATCATTTGAACTGTTTGTTCTATTGTTCATGGCATTTAACTAGCAGTTTCATCACTCTCCATGGTTTCCATTGAAAATAGTATGTCTAAATTACAATTCTACCTCAAGTTCAAATAAGCAGAAAGCCAAAATATAAAAGGAAATAAAAAACGAGAAGTAAAAGAATCTCCAGCCCACCAAATCCACCGTCAACCCCCTCCTCACCCCACTACCAGTCAGTTCTCCAGCAGCAGCTGTCTTTTTCAAGCTATGGACCTTATACAGAGGAGTGTGAAAACTAGCTCTTTGAAAGCTGCATGAGATATGGGTAGACTCGATCCAAATCCATGGGATTGTGGACACCCCCCTCCAACCACCGTCCCCCCCCCCCTCTCTCTCTCTCTCTCTCTCTCTCTCTCTCTCTCTCTCTGGTAATTCAATCTCTGTCTCAGAACTGAAGTTGAGAATATTCAATGGAGGTCGTAAATATAGCACACTTTCTTCCTCAACAAATTTATGTTGGAAAAATCATACAAACTTAATACCTCCATTCTTTTCTTTTTTTGACGTCTATGAACTTGAGGTCAAAACTGTTATTCAACGAATTTAACTCTCTTGAGTGAATTTATGGACAGAACTGTACTTCAAAACTGAAGGTAGACTTGCATAACAAGTCAAATGTTCTGACTGCACGGCAAAAATTCCTTTTTTGTGATTGAGTTATTTCAAATCACACAATATGGGCACTTATATAACAATATAACATAACCTGCCACATTTTGCACAGAGAATACTTGAGAACATTTAGGTTTTGTCCACACAAGCAGTACTTCATAATAATGAATGCAGGTTAAATAATTCAGTATAGATATCAAAAAATTTATACATCTGTTACTAATAAACTAACATAAGATAAGAATAAGCACTTTGAAAACAAAAACGTCGAAAAGTAAAGCTGCAATATTATGGATGGAATTATGTGGTGATATAAAGACTAAACATTTTTACCTCAGGCCTCTACAGGAGATGCTCATTCATGGTCTAAAGACTCTAAACCAATTCACTGATTGACTTAAAAATTAATATGAGAGCAAATTACGTATCAAATTTCCATGACTGACTCAATGAATATATATACAATAGCAAACACAATAAAAATGACACAAGTATTACTGAAGCTTAAAGTGATCTTAAAAATGCCCATATTACTGAAGCTTTACGAAGTTTAAAATATAAAACAGTGAGTTTATCCAACCTCGTATTTCAGAAAGCCTTCAAGCACTCCCAAAAGCAAAGGAGCGCCGTCTCCATTCCTATCAAGATCATATCCATTCTTGATGCTAAATTCTTGCAACTCAGACTTCCAGGAATCCTTTGGCTGTAATTTCAAACAGATATTAGACAAAAGAATATAGAATAAATAATAAAAGGACAACAAATATTCCAAAATAGAAATAATATGTGCAGAAAATACCAAATTACACTCCGGCATGAAGACTTTCAATGTGTGGCTCAATTGAGCCCAATCCAAATATTCACATATCAATGCAGTTAGAAGCCTTCCTGTTAACAGCAAATAAAATGTTACGAAAATAAAAAAGTAAATTAGCATTAATAACCACATAACTCTTAAAAACTCAACATGCACCCATAGAAATGTTAATAATTTAAACATAAATGTTCGAAATGCATATACCTATATCTTCTAGTCAACAGATAAATCTTCTAATTAGATAAGCAGAGTCATGCTATGGTCAATTGAAGATACAATATTGGTGTGTATAGATTTTGACATCATCTGTACTATTTCCCATCAGGCTAAAGTGGAAAGATTACAACCTCGTATGTGTATAAATTTTGAGATTACTAAGAATTGCTCTATTGGGCTAGTGCAGCAAGATTACACACATTTGAAAGTGAGTTGTGAAAGGGAAAGAAAATTGAAAATTAAATCAAACCTGAAGGAGAGTTGTGAAGTCGTCTTGCACGATCATTGCAGCTACCCAGTAGTGCCGGAGGTAGACCTTCTTCATTCTCAATTACCCTATCCTCCTCTTCAATCGCTTCAAACACACTAGCTCTTAGCTCAGCCTAGTAAGCAAGAACAATAGAAAGGTCAGTCCATGTTGCAAGAAACATTTAAATCCTGAAACCAACCATATTGGCAGGCTACAGAAAGCATTGGGTGTAACTATATACGTATATATCTATAGATGTATCATAAAATACTTTAGTTGTCCGGATTTAGATTCTGGTTAATTTTTTAGTAAGTTTAAAATAACGTTTTAGTCGTTTCCAAAAGAAGACTGTACTGTATTAAAATCGATCAAATGTATAAGCAATCCAATTTGAAAAATTTGCCAGTGTTACAACTTACAATTACTCACTAGCATTAAATGCACTAGTTCTCAATATTCTAGATTTTAATCAGCACAAGCCCCAACAATAATGAATAACACTTTATAAGGAAATGAAAATTTCAACGCATAGTAGAATCAATCATGTGCAAGCAACACACCCAAGATACAACCACCACAAAATGAAAAAAAAGCCCTCCCAATACCATACCAGTGTTACAAAATTTGATCTTATGAGCAGCAATCAAGTTCTAAGCCGCGATAACTACCACCCAAATACAGCACATTGCAGAATAGTTTTGACAATGAAGATATTTTGATTTAAAGCTCAAAACCATAACATTGTAATCAAATACAAATCTTGCAATCACTAAACAATTGAAACTTACATGATATGATTTAATCTAACAAATATTTATGCAATTGCACCAGATATCTTCAATCATAAATACAAACTCTTCTTCACTCCAAAGCAGTCAATAGTGCAACTAGAGCTGTTTGTAATTTTTTTGTTATAAATATGATCAAATTGATCAGCTAAAAGTCTTGAATATCTTATATAGTTTTCAATGCATGAATTATAGCTAAAACTAAAAGCTACAAGCCTCAAATATTTACATACACACATAATATACACACGCACACAAAGTGAAGTTTCAATAACAACGTGTATTCCACTCTATATAAAAAATTGCTTCTATCAATCACTTTTATCTTCAATAGGATATGACATTTTCCTAATAATGTTTGAAGTCTTACCCAATTGAGGACAAAAGTGATTGACAGAAGCAATTATAAAAGTGTCGAAACACTAATTATTTACCTTCTAATTAACGAAATGTCCCGAGTCCCTTAATTCAAACCAATTCAATACCCAAGAGACAAGTCTGATTCATGCCAATACATTACTGTTTAACATCTGTTAAGAAAATGGGAACCCAGCCAAAAAATTAACTGAGAGATATCCTACCAGTACATGCCTTTAATTTTCTTAATTCTCAATCATCCCAAATTCAAATAATAGCAGAAGCTAACACTTGGAAACAAAAGTACCATAAACGAATACGAAATGTAGGACACTATGTAGATGCAAAACCATCGCCGAATTCAAAAATCCTATAAATTTCAAGGGAAAACAAAAACTAAAAAGCCCTAATTCCCTACAGAAATCAAAAATCCCCTGCATTCCAAAGAAGCGGCTCGATCCATTACACATTCCTTTCAGCACAAATACAAACCAACAAAGAAACAAAGTTATAAAAAAGCGACTAAAGATAAGAGAAATACTAACCCGGATCTTAGCAAGAACACCCTTCTTCTCGAGTGTACGAGTAACCAGGGTCTTCAAATCCATCATTTCTCTTGTATAATCGTCCATGTTTTATCCTCTTTTTCAGGTCCCTGTGATTTTGAATTTTGTTTTTGTTTGATGATTGTGTGTAATTGGAATGGAGGAAAGTGAAATGATGGAATGGTTATTGAATAGCGGAGTAAGATATAGAAGTGTATTTTGGTGAAAATTCCTCAAATTCTCTGCATTGCCAAATCCATATTCCTTTTTACCCCCATTATTTGCCATTTTAATTTTTGAAATAGTAATTTATTTTTTTTTTTGAAAAATATATAATTAAAAAAAAAAGAATTTTTTAATTTATTTACGTGTAATATTATTTTATTAAAAAAACTTGTGATTTATATAAAAGAAAGAAAAAAAATTAATTATAACTTCGTGTGACATTATATAATAAGAAAATTACCTCAAACCCTTCTTTTCCAAAATAAACATTTCAAAAACAAGGTGATAAAGTTTACATTTCAAAATGCAGCTGATAATTATATTTTATAATTATAATTATTAAAAAAAAACAAGGTGATAAAGTTTACATTTCAAAATTCAGGTGGTAATTATATTTTATAATTATAATTATTAAAAATTTAAAACCTTAATTTATCATTTTCTTCCCAACCCTTTCTCTCGTCTCTCTACCTCTCTCGTCTCTCTCTCTCTCAGTCATACCCACCCAACCCAAGCTTATATCTCCCCCCAATCCCGATCTGCAGCCATACCCACCCCCACCCAAACCCAAACCTTAATAATCACCCCAATCCCGGTGCTGCAAACACCACGCCGTCGCCACCACAATCCCGGTACTGCAACGAAGAAGTCGAGGTGTCGTCGCGTGGAGTCGACGACAGCTGTAATGGAAGGGGACCGGAAGCAGCACCGCGATGCTGCTGTAATGGAAGGGGACCGGGGCCTCTTTGCACAGAGTCGACGACAGCTGCGCTTTGCGACGATCTGGAAGCTATCGCCGGAGACGCTACCTGAAGTCGTCATTGGGAGCGCCGTTGATGAAGCCTTACGTCCCACCTTGTCTCCTTCACTCCGCTGTTCGATGAGAGGCATTGGGAGATCTGGTGCACAACCTGGTGTACTGTGATGTTCGATCTGGTGGTGTCGAAGTTTTTGGGGAGGTTTTTGTTGGTTGTTTAACTGTGGCGTTGTGGTGTTGCGTTGATGGCGCTCGTGAAGCGGTAGTTTTTATCTAATTTTTGAAATTAAACAAGTTCATCCAATGGTGATGGTTGTGGGTGTAAGGATGACTGGGTTGATGTGGTGGTGGTCGAGGCATAGTCGGCGTCGCTACAGAGTGAGAAGGTTGCAACTGGAGTTGGTGGTGGAGGCGAACCTTTTCTGATTAATAACCAGATCACGATTTGACTACCGGGTAATTCATTATGACCGTTTGTGACCGATTGTGATCGTTTGTGTCCGATTGTGATTGGTTATTTGTGACTCGTTGTGACCAATTGTGACACATTGTGACTTGAAATTCTGAAAATTTTTTGGAAGTTGGGAATGGGTGGATTGTGTGGGTACGTTGATCGGAGCATGCTTTGGAGTGGTCATTGAAGCAGTTTTTCAGAAGCATCGTGAATAGTCGCCGGAGCGGCTGTCGAAACTATCACCTGAGCGACCGTCGGAGTAGATGGCCGCCTCCGATGGAGAGGAATGGTAGGAAGATGCTAGAGAGTAGACAGAAGGAGAATGATTTGGATTTGAAATTTAATAAACTGGGGTAATTGTATTATATTATAATTAAAAATATTTAATAAATTAATTTAACACGTGATTTTTGAAAAAAAATTTGGAGTTTGTTATTTTTGAAATTAATTCTTATATATAGGATTTATGTATTATTCCCTGCATTCATTACCATTTACCCTCAAACCAATACCAACAACAGATGGTCCAAGACTTCAAATCCATCTCTTGTTAAANATATATAGGATTTATGTATTGTTCTCTTATATAATCCATTATGTAAATTTCAGGAGGGGCTAGGCCCTGTGGTGAAGCAAAAATTTCAATTGGCCCAAATATAGTCACTGGTGGAGCAAGTTCTTCGGCTTAGTCTACATTTGACTAATGCAGTTTATAAACGGAACTTTTATTCACATGTTTTTAAGACCTACATATATTTATGCATTAACACGTATTTGATTTAGTTAAAAATCATAGTTTCAATATATTTTGATAAAAAATGATGAAATATACTATTAAAAAGTTGATAAATACCGTGGGTCCTATGATGAGGTCTCTTTTAGGTAGATTTTGATAAAAAAAAAATATGATCACATGTATTGTGGAAAAGTTTTGAATCTCATAAAACATGATGTCAAAATTAATTGTTGACTTTGGCTGCGTTAAAATTATAATATATTATTTCTTTCTTCTTTTCAATTATACATTCTCTCAAATAATAGAAGCCAAATTAGGCTTGATTTGAGATTAAAATCAAAGAAAAATATTTGTTGTACATCACCATTTATATATATTTTTTTATAAATTGATGAGATGTCAAAAAAAAAATGGAGAAGTTTTGTTTTTTTTTACTTGATAAGATTTTGATCCAATCAAATTTTGTCGCATCATCTGTTGATTAACAAATATATAAGTTGTAATGTAGATGTAGCATAACCGTTAATCTTGTACCAAATAAGGACAAAATGTATGGCTAAAAATGATTTAGAAAATGAGGACCAACTAGAAACTTAATTTATTAATTAATCTGTTTATAAACAAATTTTAAAGTTATAAGTCAAGAAAGAGTGTACAAGGACATAATTGCTACTTATAATAGTTTTGGGAGTGATGTATTTAAGAGAACAAGACTGCATTTGATATGTTGTGCATTTGGAGCTTCATGATTCCAATCAAGTGACTCAATGTGATTGTAAATGCGATGAAAATTGCTCTGTAATTGTTATGAGGTAATAGCAAGTTGGTCAGTCTCTACACAACACAACATTAAGCATGAAGTCTCAACTAGATTGTTCTTTCTCGATCGACTTTGTCAAATGTTCCATCAATTATGATGAATTTTTTTTGTTTAGTTGTAAAATCAACCAACAGCATCCATCCAATCTTGTCATCATTTTACTTAGTTATGTTGGGAAATAATACGGATTGATGTAATATATATGACACGATATGAAGTATATGATTGTAAACAAACGACAAAATAAAAGGCAAAGAATTAATTGGCTGAAAAACGAAGTATTTTATTCAACTAACTAATATGGAGAAAACAATATAATAACTATGCCTAAATAATTATTTTATATTTCAGTATACAAAACTTGTGAAAAGAGTAGTATTTATAGGGGTGCGTGTCAAATCATAAAAATACCATAAAGATGGAAAAAAAGATTAAAAAAAAAATCACGTGAATAACGGAAACAATATTTTTCTAATAAAAACACGTGAAAAGAAGGAAAAAATATATTTTCTCAAAATCCAACCTAATTTGGGTTAAAAAAAAAAAAAAA
>CAIGRO010181886.1:0-11981 GCA_903798355.1 Fraxinus baroniana
AGACAAGATCCGGCAGGAGATTCCTCACTCAGTTTGGACCGAGCCAGGTACGATTTTTGGTAGCATCACATTGTATTAGCATGAGAAATATATTCTGTATTTTTTTACTTAACTGCTTCTATGGCTAGTTGAGTGCAGCATTACATATGAAACAATATAACATACAAACACACACTAAAACAAGTTGTTTTCCCACATTTTTGCTCATCAACATAAATTTCATCACAAATCTTGTATCAATGCTCAACCAATGTCCATTTTTAAAATTGCGGATCTATTAACAATAATACATCATTTATCATGACAATTTGTTCGTCAAAACATGTCAAAAGGATGAACATATCCTTCTCAAAGGATATCAATGTCTCCGTATCTCTTACGGAGATGAGACACATTGTTAGCGATAATGTCTACTTCTTCATTTACTTACTTCCAGCAATAATCAAATATGCTGTACATTTTAGACAATTTTTTCTTGAGGTTGAGGTGTCCAGATTATCCACTTTTATTTCCAATTCTTGTGCCATGCAGACTAAGAGAGTGTTTGGTAGGGATTAAAATTAGATTTTTAGTAGACTGTGATAGAAGTTTTTCAAATGTGTGGTTGAAAAGCTGTGGGATCCATGAATGTGGTTAATATTGATTCTTCGACTTCGACTTAAATTAAAATTTGATTTTTATCCGTACCAGACAAGGCATAAATCAAAACATCATTGACTTTTACTTACCACGAGCCAAAGTTGATTTTCCAGTCAAACTTCCCATCGTCACCTGATATACATTTTAACATTGACTTCTACTTATCATAAGCCAAAATTGATTCTCCCAACAAACTTCTCATCGTCACCCAGGGGTGGACCCACATGGGGTCATGTGACCCCACAATATATATATATTTTTTTTACCCGAAAATGATCCCACAACACAAATGCTCTCGGTCCGCCCTTGTTGTCACCTGACATATATTTTCTGTATTTCACGACTTCGAACAACCTAACACTCCGTTGATATCCGAGAAGCAAGATTCTCCGTTTTTAGGAGCTGGCACTTCGTCATCAGTTCCTAATCGCCAGTTGAGTTCACATTACGTATTAAATAAGTAACATACAAATACTATTTGATTAAACTCCAAGGTTTGCTTTCTTTCAAACTGTTTATTTTGTTAGATAATTAGAATAATCTAAAATAACACTTTAAATCATTAATCTTGTGCGTTTCAAATTAAATCTAATTGTAATTAAAGTAAATAAGTAGATATTAGTTTTCGTGGCTTCGACATTTTATTTATCACTTTATTACTGTATGCGATATTGTTACTTGTGGAATAATTTCGAAACTGGTCATTTCGACGAAGAAGAAGAGAACGAAGATGGAAGTACTAGAACGAGAAATATGTCTAGTGGGATTAAAGTTCGATTGGACGTGTAATTCTACTGCTTATTGCCCTTGTCATTTGAATTGGTGATGATGAATTTGAGCTTTATTACGAATTACAACCTTAGAATAATTCTTGAATTCTGAACGGTGCGTGACCATTATTTTGAGAAAATAGAGTCTTGAATAGTGATTTTTTTTTAAAAAAAATATGTGGTTAAAAAAAAAGGAAAATATTTTAAGTTTACGTGCAAAATATTTTATTGTGTAAATGTATGATTAAAAAAAAGGTATGAGAATTAAAGAATTTTAAAATAATGGTTTGAACCTTGGAAGTGAAATCTCACTTGGATCATTAAAAATATAATGTCTTAATTGGGTAATTAAATTTCAATTTCGGTTCAAAATCATCCCTCCGTCGTGCATTATGTCCTGAATTGATGAAATTTCTTAATTAACAATCTTATTGCAACAAATCTTCCACGTAATAGCTGCGTAATATATAAAAGGTGGTATATTAGCACCACAGTTTTTATTTGTTACACCACATTTTTTGCAGTTAAATTCATCAATCTTTGCTCTTTGTTGCAATTATTGTTTCTCAATTTTTTGATGGAATTCTTATTTTCAACCTTCCATTAATTAGTATATCCCGTCTTTGATGATAATTTATGTCATAATATTTTGTTTTCAGTCTTTGAAATGAGAGAAAAAAAAAATCGAACTTTTTTATTTATTTATTTTGAAAATATGATGAAAAAAATAAGTTATACATTATTTCAACGGACTTTTTGGATATAAACTGTTATTAAAAACAAAATGTGTTGGAGATATAATGATATAATGAGTAAAGATTGAAAATCTTAAGTATAATTGAAGGTGCAAAAAATAAAAATTGTGTACGTCAAACTTATGACTATGATGCGTCATAGTGTTAAAATATATGTTGAAATACATTTTAGTCCTTATTTGACAATCATTATATCAAAACTCTTTAATTTTCATACTCATTTTCAATCAAATATTTACATAATAAAATATTTTGCATGTAAAATCAACAATTTTTTCTATTTTTTAATTACACATTCTCTAATAAATCACTGTTCAAAACTCAATTTTCTCAAAATAATGATTGTCAACCAGGGTCTTAATATTAAAATGATATCGTAACTCTCATTTTACTCTTTTTTATTTTTAGGTTATACATAACAATTACTTAAATGATTAATTACGATATGAATATCAATTAAGAAATTTTTGTTAGTTTGAGGACTATCGATCAATGAAATTTGAAATTAAATTGAAGCTCAATAATTTAATTAAGGCAATTTGAAATTTAGTGGTCCAATTAGATTTTGCTTAAAACTTAGGTATTGAGAATGAAATTGAACTTGCCTATAAAATTTAGTGCTTTTAGAGTGATGAGGAAAGTCTTGCTTCTTGGCTAAGATATTCGGTCAATCAAGTGAAAACTACTTTTACAAACAGTTTTTTTTCCCTGCAAATTGCAGGAAGCTAAAAGATTTCTTGAGTCTATGCAAAGTCGGCTACCAAATATTCTGCACTTTCCATAAACCCATATTTTATTGAAATCTGAGAATGGCAGACGAATCCTCAGACCAGAAACTTATAGAAGTGGTTACTAATCACATCAATGAAAATGAAGAGGATGATGCAAGTGATTCAGAGCTTCCATGGAAGAAGAGATTTAAGATGGCTCCAAGAAGGAAACTTCTGGTGCTTTGTCTTGGTGGATTGCTGGTAAACAGGGTGTACATAAGGAATCGGAGAAGGGATGCGTATGATGGCAGTTTTGCCAGTAAAGAATTACTCCTTTTTCATTCTTCCAGTTTATGCAAATATTTTTTGATTAATTTTGTGTTTGGCTTCTAATTTTCTTCCTTCCAACACAGTTTTCAAGAGGCTGTATTGATTTTATAAAATTTTGCTTTGAACGATTTGAAGTAGGGATATGGTCTGCTACTGTAGAGTAAGTGACATTTAAGTTTCTTTTTTTTCCAGTGTAGTGTGTTCGATTTATCTGTTATTGGTTGCTTGGTTCATAAATCTTGGATCGAATCCAAAACCTAGATTAGTTGGCTTTCTTGGGTTGTTCTAATCTCGTAGTGGGTTGCGTAGCTACTATTACTATTGATTATAGCGAATTTCTCCTCTTCAACCCGTAGTTTTTTCCCGTATTGGGTTTCCACGTAAATCTTGTTATTTATTTTCTTCTTGTTTATTGCATTATCGTCATTATCTTGCGATCCAAATTCATTATGGTATCTTTTTTATTCCTTAACAAGTGGTATCAGAGTGATGTTGATTGTTTCGCATGGTTACAATGAAGTATAATATCTCGTTGTTGGATAGAAACACAAGATTTACCTTATGGCAAGTGAAGATGCGAGCGATTCTAGCGCGGATGGATTTGAAGGAAGCCTTGTTTGGCTTTGATAAAATGCCTGCTACCTGGACGCAGGATGAAAAGCAGCGCAGGGATCGGAAAGCCCATTCTCAAATTCATATACATTTTTAAATTTTTCAAGATGTTTTAAAGAAGAGAAGTGTCACTGCGTTGTGGTTGAAATTGGAACAACTTTGCATGATAAAAAGCTTGACGAGCAAGGTACACTTGTAACAACGCTTGTATTCTCACCGGATGTCTGAAGGTGCATCATTGGATGATCATTTAACTATGTTCAAATAAATCGTGCCCGGATTGGAGACATTGGAAGAGGAGGATTTGACGTTGATGTTGTTGTCTTCTATGCAGCCATCATATGTGACTTTTAGATATACTATTCTCTATAGTTAGGATACTCACATTGTAGAAGAGATCTATGATGTTTTACTATTTAAGGAGAAGATGAGACATCTTGCTGGAGGATCTAAGAATCATGCTGAAAGTTTGATTGTATGTGGGGAAATCAAGATAGAAATCTTGGCAGAAATATAAGGGGTAGATCGAAATCTAGACATGCTAAGAAGATATGTCACTATTGTAAGAATGAGCATATTAGAGCTGATTGCCGTGCCTTGAAAAACAGAAATAAAGTTGTTGATGCTACTGAGAAAGGGAAAACACATATTAATTCAGCATAGGCTAATGTTGTGGAAAATAGGCAAAGTGAAGAAGGGCTTCTTGTGATTTCTGACATAGATTCCAAATCATATGAGGAATGAGTTCTTGATTCGGCTTGTACTTTTCATGTGTCCTAACAGGGACGATTTTCAACTTATGAAAGAGTTTCGAGAGATGCAGTTATTCTGGGAAACAACGCGTCTTACAAAATTGTCGGAGTTGGTACAGTCAGAATCAGAATATCCGATAAAGTTATCAGAACACTTATAGATGTAAGGCATGTTCCTAAACTGAAGCAGAATCACATATCTTTGAGTGCACTTGACTCAAAGGGTTATAGATACACTATTGAAGGTGGCGTTTTGAAGGTGAGCCGGGGTGCTCTTGTTATCATAAAGGGACATAAAAGCTCTACACAATTGTACATTTTGCATGGTTCCACAATAATAGGAGATGAACAATAGGAGATGCATCAGTTTCTACTTCTTTAACAGATGATGAAATTACAAAATTTTGGCATATGTGACTCGAGCATGAGTGAGATTGACATGTTAGAGTTAAGTAGAATGGGAATTCTTGATGGGCAGAAGACTAGTAAAATAAACTTTTGTGAGCATTGTGTCTTTAGACAACAAAAGAGAGTCGGATTCACGAAAGGAAGACACAACACGAAGAGAACACTTGAATATATCCATTCAGATCTTTGGGGATCGGTCAGGGTACTATCAAAATGAGGCCATTATTACTTATTGATAGTGATTGATGATTTCTCCAGGAAAGTTTGAGGTATTCTTCTTAAAGCAGAAGAGTGATGTGTTTGGGACTTTCAAGGAGTGAAAAACATTGGTAGAAAAGCATATTGAAAAGCAGGTGAAATATTTATGTACAGATAATGGGTTGAAATTTTGTTAAGATGAATTCAATAGCTTCTACAGGGCTGAAGGCATCTTGGGACACTGACAGTGTCCGAAACTCCTCAACAGAATGGTGTGGCAGAACAGATGAATAAAACTTTGATGGAAAATGTTGATTGTTTATGCTTTCAAATTTTGGGTTACCTAAAACTTTTTGGGTTGAAGCTGCTACTAACTGATTAATCGCTCATCCTCAGCTGTTATTAATAAAAAGACACCAGAAGATGTATGGTTTTGTAAACCTTCTTGTTATTCTGATTTGAAGATTTTTTGGGTGTCCTGCTTATGCTCATATGGATAATGGGAAGTTGGAGCTTTGGTCTAGAAAATACATCTTTTTTAAAGTATAAATCAGGTGTAAGAGGTATAAATTGTGGTATTCTGAGACAAGAAATATGATTGTTAGTAGGGATGTTGTATGTGATAAACTTGCTATGGTTGTTGGTTCACCTATTGGGAATTCTGATAAAATTGAGGAGCAAAATTATTTAGCTCATGTGGAATTAGAAATTGGTTTGGAGGAATAATCAGAGGTTGCAAAATAGTCTACTACAGATCAGTCCAGTTCAGGGTTGACAGACGATAATATCTTGCCTACTTTGTCTACACCGCCAGCACCACAGTATTCAATAGCTAAGGATAGATCTCGCAAACAGATTAGACCTCCACAGAAGTATGAGAAAACAAATTTGAAAGCTTATGCATTGAGTATGGCTGAAGACATTGATTCCACTGAGTAGCCTGCTACATATTTAGATGTAGTCAGTTGTAGTGATTATAGCAGATGAATGATTGCTATACAAGAGGAGGTGTAGTTATTGAGTAAAAATAACACTTAGGACTTGGAGGAATTACCTAGAGGTAAAAAGGTTGTTCGCTGCAAATGGGTGTTCAAAAGAAAGAAATGCACATCGGGGATTGAAAATGTTAGATACAATGCTAGATTTGTGGCAAAAGGCTACAGTCAGATTTTAGGTATTGACTTTACAGATTGGTTCTCACTAGTTGTGAAACATAGTTTCATTCGAGCTTTATTTGGAGTGGTGGTTAAGAATGACTTGGAGCTTGAACAGATGAATGTCAAAACAACATTCTTACATGAAGAAATTGAGAAGAGTATCTACATGCAATAGCCAGAGGGGTTCACAGTCTCTAGGAAAGAAGATTGTGTGTGCTTATTGAAGAAGTCCTTGTATGAACTAAAACAGTCACCGAGGTAATGATATCTGAGATTTCATTCATTCATGACTACTCATGGTTTCTTCAGATGTATTTAGGATAGTCGTGTGTACTTCAGAAAGGAAGATAATGGATCGGCTATATTTTTGTTATTATATGTTGATGTTATGCTCATAGCGGTCAAAGATAAAGCAGGGGGACGGAAAAGTGAAGTTTCAACTCAGCAATGAGTTTGATATGAAAGATTTTTGTGCAGTAAAGAAGATTCTTGGTATGAAAATCTTGAGGGATATAAAGACTGGCAGATTGTATTTGAGTCAGAAGGGGCACATTGAGAAGGTGTTTGAAAGATTTAATATGGTGAATGTGAAGGCTGTCGTATTCCCTTGACCGTTTACTTTAAATTATCATCTAACTTATGCTATCAGTCAGATGAAGACATTGATGACATGTCTCGAGTTCTTTATTCCAGTGCAGTTGGTTCGCTTATGTATATTATAGTTTGTACAAGACCTGATTGGAATATACAGTTAGTGTAGTTAGCAGATACATGGCAAATCCTGACAAGGAACATTGGAACGCAGTGCAGTGGATCTTCAGATACTTGAGGGGCTCTTCTAATGCTTGTTTCCATTTTGGTAAAAATTTAGATTGAGACATTGGGTATGTAGATTCAGATTATGCATGAGATCTTGATAAGATGAGATCACTTACAGGGTATGTGTTTACCCTTGGAGGTTGTGTTATCAGCTGGAAAGTTAATTTGCAAAATACGGTAGCTTTGTCTACAAAAGAAGCAGAATACGTGGCCATTATAGAGGCATGTAAGGATGTTATATGATTTAAATGATTGATTGGTGAAATAAGTGAAGACTTGCAGATGTCTACAATATTCTGTGATAATCAAAGTGCAATTTTTTTTTGACTAAGGATCAGATGTTTCACGAGATGACTAAGCACATTGATGTGAGGTATCGTTTTATGCGTGATGTGATTGCTCGTGGTGATATTGTAGTGAGCAATATTGATACCAAGGATAATCCTGCTGATATGATGATAAAACTACTTTCTATTACTAAGTTTGGACATTGCTTGAATTTAGTGGGTGTTGGTCATTGATTTAGTCCATTGGGGCTTGGTTTGGAAGATGATGAATTGTGTTTATTGATGGAGTTGTGACTCGAAATTTCTTGTATTGAAATTCGGTTTAAGGTGGAGATTTGTTGTGGTTTGACCCAAATTCTTGTGGGTATTGGAGTGGTTTTGAAGAGATCAAAATTATGGATCGAAGGAAAAAAGTCGTCGTATTTTCGTTAGCCTGACACTAGCGGACGCTCAAGCGAGCCTAGTAGAATATATCCCGAGATTTGGTCGCCCGTCTATTGCCACCCTATCGCTCGAGTGACAAGTTTATCCGGCCCAAGCCCTTTTCCTTTTTTAATGTGGTTTTGGACTCATATTCTTCTACAACTTGTTCTCTAGGGTTTATAAATATATGTCACAACTTGTATAGAAATTAACACAGCAGAGAGAGATTCATACAACATCTTGGGAACTTGATTTCAATTGAGTGCATTGAGATATTGTAAATACAATTGCTATTGATTATAGTGTATTTCTCCTCCTCTGCCCGTAATTTTTTCCCGTATTGGGTTTCTACGTAAATTTTGGTGTTTATTTTCTTCTTGTTTATTTCATTATCATTATTATATTGCCATCCAAATTCATAACAATTGGTATCAGAGTAATAGTAATTATGGTATCTTGTTTGTTCCTTAACACCTTTAGTGGAGTGCTTTACAACATTTACTAAGCTGGGAAATATGAAAACAAAAGCCAAGGATTAAACTCACTTATGACCATTGTACTTTATACGTAGTGTCACCATGACCATCCAAATTGATTTTGATTCACCATGACCATTGTATTTTATATTTAGTATCATCATGATCAGTCAGATTGATTTTGATTCACCATGACCATTTAACTTCATATAACATTTCAATCAAACCATCCGATTATTACAACAAAAATACACACACACACTAAAAAATTGTATACATAATTATTACCCCAAAAAATGAGAATCAGAAACAAAAATAAAAAATACACAATATGGTAATCATTACAAAAACTTGAAAAAAATGTATTAAAGCAAGAATATTTTTTTTCTTGATTTGGGTGAGTGATTTTTTTTTTTTTTTAATTTTGTGTATGTGAAAGTGCGTGTTTGATCATTTGTATATTTTGTGTGTTAGCATAAATTAAAAAAAAAAAAAAATTGTTTCTGCTTCCCTATAATTTTTTTTTAAAGTTTTGTAATGATTACAACAGTATGTGTTTTTTTTTATGATTCTCATCCTTTTTTTTTAATTATGTGTAAATTTTTTTAGTGTGTGTATGTGTATTTTTTTGTTCTAGTAATAATAGATTGGCCTGACAAAAACGGTTAAGTTGGGATAAGCAAAGCCACAAATGAAGGGTACGGGAGGCAAAAAATTTTAAAATTGAATGTACGAATAAAATTTATATATAATTAGAAAAATTGTAATATAACGTTATATATTACAATTGTACCCGATGATATTTTATAGCATAAAATTCATCTATAATCGAATCTAGATCTAAATTAATACTAAATTCTCGTTCAATGTTTAGTGTTAAACAATCAACAAGAAAATCATCATTCATTCTGTTACGAATTTCCGTATTCACATGTTTCATTGCTGAAAATGCTTGTTTCACTGTCGTTGTTGAAATTGGTAGTGTCAGTACTAAACGAATCAATTTAGTCAAAATGACGTAACTCTCCAACCTTCTACTTGCAACCAATTTTTGACATAAATCAGAAAGTGTAGGCAAGTGAAATGGAGGTTCGGAAATCACATCATTCTTATAATGTAGCAACTCAATTTTCAAACAATAAATATCTTGTTGCGAAAAATTTTCAGGATAAAACTTTTGTGAAAGCTTGCAGATATTATCCATGTTAAATGATTCAAAAGAATTTGTTGGATCCAAAGTCGTATTGAGAGAAAGGAGTTCTAATGATGTCTCATGAAATTGGATTTGGAGTGGAAGTCGTAGGAATTGGAGTACCCTAGTGTTTGTTACTCTTTGATAAGAAAGATAACAAATTTTTTCATTTCTTAGAAGAATGTCGATTTTCCTCCATAAACCTAAGAGCATAAATATAAAAAAAAAACTTCAAAACAACTGTTACAACTTACAAGATAATAAATGATAATACCTTGGGAGAGAAAATGGAATCCGGGAAAAGGAAGAATAATTTATGATTGCAAAGTTAGGCCAGCTTGCTACATTTGAGAAGCTCAAACTACAAGAGATTTTAGCCTAGGCGGTAGAGATTTAATATCAATACTTAAGGCCAGTATTTCTTCCCACATCTTGAGACTTGAAATATCATCATAGACTTACAGTTTAAGAATCTTATTAGTGTGCCTATCACGGACTTGAAATTTAAGAGTTCGCTTATTCAGTAACTTTGAAGATTTTGTAAAAACTATCTTGTATGACTGTGAGCACTACAACACGAATAAGCCTCCCAAGTCAACACTTCACATATAATTGAGAGAATAGCATTACACATATCTTAAGTAACAAATAACAAGGAAATTAGACTTAAATAAACTGATTTCTTGTTTTGAAAGACTCAACCAAATGCAATTCTCAAGGCTACAAAATGCTAGTATTAAAACATTAATAAGCTTGCATATTTGCACCATGAGTTCACAGATAGCAAACGATATAGAACAACAAGCCTTCAAAATTTCAAATACCAAAAATGTTGTAATAATAAGCATAAAATTTCAGCACCATAATAAACTCAAATACTTTAAACTTCTCTATCGTAAGCCATCAAGAATTAACAAATGGAGAAAGAGAAATTCAAAACCTCTCTGCCAGGCGTGCATACATCGCCCTCAGCTTAGAGTAAACCTTCGTTGCAGGAGTATATGAATCTTGGTATCAGCAATTACAATCCTCGTCTTGGCGGCGAACGGACTTCGGACTTCGAAAGGTTTGACAGCTTGACTGTTTCGGGTTTGAGAGTCAGAGAGAGTTTTGCTGCGTTTTTGGTTAGGAAAAAACTACTTGTACATAATCCATTTGGCCATTATGTAAACCATTAGGTATGAAATTATGTACTTCTAACATAGTCTGGTGGGTTAAGGGTGTGAGAGAGTGGGTTTGGCAAATTGGGTTTCTCAAATTGAGAGAGAGGAAAATTGGGCTTTAACTAAAATTGGGCTATTGGGTTGGACAGTGGGCTAAATTGGACTTTAACCAATTTTTATTTGGGGAAATTAGGCCCCCTACTATATTAAATTTACTAAATTGAATAATACACTTTAAAATTAAATAAATTACTTACCACGTAATTAATACGTCCTAAAAGTCAAATCTCCCCCCAAATCAGAGATCCCCAATTCCAGACGATCAAAAGAGAAACCTCTTTTCCGGTAAAGGTGAGCGAGTTTTCTGGTGCGCCGTCAAAGCAATACAGGAAGAGTCACCCGATCTTGACCTAAATCCCTCTCCGTCCGAGCCCTAGATCGTTTTGGGGTCCAATTACTCCACTCTCCCAAGGTGGTGCATCTTTATAACAAGAAATGGGTTGAAGAAACCATGTATCCTCGATTCACTATGATTGGTCAGAGCTTTGGTTCTGTGTACCTTTCGTGGGAAGCTTTGTGCAAGTTTACTCCTTTGTATTATTTAGAAACCAGTGGATATGCATTTACTTATCCCATTGCCCGGTTGTTTGGATGTTTCGTGTTCATGCACAAAATTCTCTGTACAACAATGATGCTTTCATTGCTAAGAGTGCTCTGCTGTCATGGTGCAAAGTCATCTATTAAATCTGTATATAATTTACTATCCCTAGATGTTTTGGTTATAGTCCATGTGGCATGGAGACACTTGCTATTTTAATTTTTAGCATATTCTACAAATTAATTGCTCGTGGAATTTAATTGCAGCGGTATAGAATTTTTAAATTTGTGCATGTAATGGATTCGAGAAATTATGGGGTTTTCACGTTTTGTTAGATTATTGGGAAGTTTTGAAGGAAATCCAAGAAATATTCAGTAACTCAACAGCTTTAGGCTCCCAGTCTTCTAAATATATACAAAGGAATGCTGATAGTTTTGGTGGCAATTTCAATGTTAAGAAAATATTTTCTTATTTCGATCATCGTAAGGATGGAAGAGAAATCCCCTGTGGATTCTTTAAACGTTTTCCAATTTGTAAATCTGGTTAATAGTTTTAGTACATTATAATTGTGAACATTTACATTTTCCATTAGATTTGGTATTAGAATTAGATTACTCTTAGTTTTGTGGGTTTTCCAGAACGTGATAGTGTGTCACTCTTTTGTAGGTTGTGTGGGTTAAAGTGACAAGAAT
>CAIGRO010181925.1:0-12614 GCA_903798355.1 Fraxinus baroniana
TTTCTTGAATTTCAACATGGAGTTTAAGATTAAGGTTTATATGTGAAAATGAATTGATTATAGAATATGGATTGAATCTATAATCCCTTATGCATTTTCTATAAAACCAGCCATGTCCATGCCTAACTAGCCCAGCGTAACCCAATTTTTAAATTCAAATTTTAATTTTAATTTTTGGTCCAATTACTTTTTTTTGTTAGCTCAATATTTTGGTCTTATCCTTCCCCTTTGGCCTTTCCATTCCAATTTCGGCCTTTTCCAACATTCGAGCCTTATCCTTCCCCTTTGGCCGGGCATTTAGGTTGTTTGAAGTAAATGAATTATTGATATGGATTGTCGATGTTTTAATATTAGTAGCTACTTTTTGATATTTGTATACATTGAATTAATCTTATTGGACAGCTTGTTATCTATATGTATTTAAATTGAGCTACATTAATTTGTAAAAAAGTACGAATGAACATGTCATTAGTTGTATTTATGTAGTGTTGATGTAAATGTTAAAAATTTAATTATGGTATGGAACCGAACAAAATCGAATCGAATCGAACGAAACGGAACAGTTCCATAATTATATTTGGACCCGACGGTTCCATTTATTAAATACCTGAAAATTTTAGGTCGATTCGTTCTATAGAAAACCAAATCAAACTATGTCCAGCCCTACTGATTACTCTTGCTTCAACAACAAGATCAAAACACAAAAAATACCAAAAGACCAAAAGACCGCTAAATCCTCTACCAAATATTTCTTTGTGTTCTGAAGATCATGATAGGTGACCAGAGTTTCGATTAGTGAAGAACGAGTTCGTTTTAAGTGATCCACGAGGGAAAGAGAAATCCAGAGGTCCTCAAGGACACAACAGAGGAGTTCTTAACTGATTATAGATTGGGGGTTAGAGTCTACAAAGGTCTAGTTGTATCTTAGCTAATTCTGTAAGTTCAATCTTCTCTGATGGATTATTCACTAGCACGTGTGCCCGGAGGTTTTTTTTTTCTCTTGAGAAGTTCTTCTAGGTTTTTTCTTTCATAAAAAATTCTTGGTGTTATTTACTTTTTACTTTCATGTTTGTGCTTGAATACTTGCTAAGGTTTAAGTTGTTTTCAATCATGTAGATTTAATAATTTATGACTTGTTGTAAGTTATTATTAGTTAATTTTTAATTTTGCTTATTACACCTATTCATCCCCACTCTAGGTAGATGTTGGGTTCCTAGCCATCATTTGTTGGGGGGCTTCATCTTTGACTTTGACATTCTCTAGATCTTTCTACATCATTTTCATTATCTCTTTCCCTTGGGGGGTCATTTTTGTTGGGGCGCCTTGGCTCAACATTCCCAGGCTGTTGGGTCTGTTTGGGAGGAGCAGCTCTTCGGAAGCACCTGTCTCTTCCTTGGTTTGTGTTTTGGGAGTGTCTTGCAATGTCCTAGCAGCTTTCTGTGCGGTGGCCATAGGATTGATGGTAAGTACAATAACTGGGCACTTCATCCCTATTTCTAGGTTTAACACCTCACCCTTTACCTCTTTCCCTTTGTGCGGACCTCTGGTAGGGCTGTCGTTGATACATTTCAGCATCAAGGTTTACCTCCTCATAAGTCAACGTGGGTACTGCATTAAGTTTTGTTACAGCTAGTGCTTATCCATAATTACGATATGCCTGGTAATCCATCAAATGGAAGGTGAAACCTCTTCACCTTTGCATTTGAGGAGGGAAAAGTTCCTGACTGGCCCTATTCCTATGATACCTCAATTGTTCATTGAGGATTTCTCGCATTATCATATCTAATAGGGAATCATAGGTTGTAGGGTCGTTGTCCTTGTCCAAACTTTCTCTTAAGGCAGTCAAAGCTTTCATATCTATGACTTACACATAGTAGGTCATTTCATCAGTGAAACGAGATAAGAAACTTTTCAGCATCTCGTCCTATTTTTGTCGCATATCTTGCAATTGTTGAATAGGTATTTTGCCCTCTTTACCGTGGCGAAGCATTTTAGGAATGTTATTTTGAAGTCTGGCTAGCTCTGGATGCTACCTTCTAGCAGCCTAGTATACCAGATTTTAGCTCCTCCACTCAAAGTTAGGTATAAGGCTCAGTACTTCATAACTAAGGTGGCACCTTTCAAATTCATGTGTCTTAAATCTGTTGAGGTGCTTCGTGGGGTCACATGTCCCATCATACATAGGAATTTTAAGAAGTATGAAGTGGTTCAGCTTTGGGGCGTTCCTGATGGCTTGTGAAAATGGTGAATTGTGGTCATTGTCATCGAGGTTGTAGGACCTCTGTGGTTTATCGAAATCTTTCCCCTCTCCTTGTTGAGTTTGGAGAGGAGGTTGGGTGAGTCCTGCCTCACTCATGGCCTGATCCCTTCTCTCACGCCTATTTTTAGGGGAAGAAATTTAAGGCTTTTCATGGTAGGCTAGTTCTTGTCTTTCATACTGATGAGCCTCATGTTGCCTATTCCTAGGCATAGGAAGACGAGGATGAGTCTGCCTATTTCTAGGCGCAGGGGGGTGAATAAGCTTACCTATTTATGGCAACCCAGGGCTTTTCTGTCGAAGACACTTGCTGATCTCTAGGGTCGGTCATTGGCTCATAGTTTGGAGGAAAGTTATATGGAGCCTCATGGGGTCGTTCTGAGATATAATTGGTTGATGTATAAACCTTAACCTCCTTTTCCTGGAGAGCTTTCATCCTAGTGTGATGGTATCCAGCCATTTGGCTTTGGACTTCTTTTTCTTTGCGATAGTACCCTTGAGGGGTCACAAAATGCATTTTCAGGGGCTATATATGGAGGAACTGGTTACCCTCGTCGGCCTTGCATCTCTGCTGGTTATATCTTTCACGTTGGTAGCCATTGTGGTCGTTTTTCTAGCGAGTCTAGCTGCAACCCTACCTCCACCTCTGGACCCACCTCGCCTTTGTTGTGGGGGTTATAGACGAGCAGGCAGCTCGCGAGGGTTCCACTTCTTCATGGTGTTTCCTCATCCTACAAGGTGCACTTTCATCATTTGAGCTCATTTTACATAAACACTTTCATTAACCAAATGTTCCTTTCTTTAAAGATCAAATACGTATCGGATTTTTGGATTTTCCAATGGTTATTTCTTCAAGAATTTTCATTTTTCAAGGGTTGGAAGTTTCTAACGGTCATTTCTTCAAGAATTCTCATTTTTTAAGGGTTAGAACTTTCTTGCCAGAATATTTTTAGCTAGGTTTCTCCCATATGTATCTTCATGGTTAAATGTAAGATTTTCCATAGACGGTGCCCATCTGTTGTCCTTTAAATATGAGTCAATAGATGTCGGACCCACCAATCGAGAGCCTTCCGTTCTTTCGTAATCTTAAACTTTGCTAGAACTCAAGAGTTATAGTTTGATAATTTTTGGAAGCTCTGTATGGCCTATTTCTTGTCATGTTTGCGTTTGAAGAGCCCACCTATCTTATGCCCTTGTTGAAATTTTGACCTCAATTTGCACCACGACTGACCCTCCACCAGAGGATTCTTCTACTGTGTCTCCCCCATTCTAATAAACTCCTATGTGTATCTAGGCATGAAGAAAAGAAATAATTAGGGTTTTAGAAAGTGAAAATAAAAAATAAAAAGAGAAAATGAGGTTTTAGTTTTATATTGGTCGCGAATAAATCGCACCTTCTAAATTTCGAGCTTGATGACTGAGAATGAGCACGAACGTGATCTTTCGGTACTTGAAATAAAGGCGTCGAGATATGTCCTCATCGCCTTTCTGAGGCTTAAGTCAGAGAGAGAATATGAAAAGTTGGGGTGCTGAAATTGTATGTAAAAATGTACCTGAATAATAATCTGAAATTTCGTATTTATAGAGGTAGGTAGTGTAATCCTAGTAGAACTTTACATCTTTACTTTTTAGGAATTCTAATTGTCACAAGTGATGGACTACAATCATAAGTCTAATTACACATTGACTTAATATTCTTCAAGATAGACTCCTTCTGGACCTAGGATTTTTGAATTGAAATAATTAGATAGGGTTAGAATTCTTAAGAGATGGGAACTATCAACACTTGATCACAGAGGAATTTGGGAATTTGGCTAAGGCAAAAACACGAGGACTCACCCTCGAGGATAACTGACGTAAATATCAAGGCACTCATCGAAAATCCTAAGGTATCTTGAGGACTGATTGATACTCGAGCACATAGATCTCCAAGCCCTAGGAATCCTCGTACTCAAGGTGCATCACTTGTGACCACATTACTCGCAAATGTCAACACCTTTGAAGATATGTGACACTTAATGTTTTAAATTTTGAATAGTGATTTTCGAATATGTGCTCTAGGTGTCTACACTTGTTTTCTAGTATGTTATAACTTGAATTCTGTGCTCCATATATAGACACCCATAGCTTAGTGTCACTATGTTAGCACATATATTATTTAGCTTAATTTTTTTTAAATAATTATTCGTTGTTTTTTAACGTGAACTTCTTTCACGAGATCTTCTTGTTGGTCTAATAAAAATGACTCTCTTGATCACTTAACCAGATTGGTGAGGCGTCAAGCTCAACATATTCACCAAATGACAAATAATTTGTCGAATGGAGAAATTTCTTAGTTGAAGGAAGAGAAAGATAAATTATGGGTTATTTTCAATGACTGAACCCGAATAATTTTGAAGAAGCTAACTAGCAAAGGACACAATCGAGGCTGAATTTTTTTTTTTTTTTTTAAGGACAATGGAAAACATGTTCACCTACGGCCATATACCAAAGTAAGTGAAAGTCATCTAAATCTCATTCATGCTATGAGATAGTGTTGGACATTGGTGGAATACCTATGTTAATATGAGCAAAACGAAGGTTATCTCAAGGGAGAAATTAATTCTCGAATTAATTGTTCTGAAATAAATATTTCTCATCATTAGCAAAGATTGAGAATGAACTTGATCAGCTATGCCAATTACCAATGTTAGTGTCGGAATAATTTAAGAAGATTGAAAAATTATTGAGGTTTACGATCCACATAGTGAAAACTTATGAATTGAAGATTGATAGGTTCATCAAAGGAGTAAAACCTAAATTGAGTCAAGGCGTACAGATGCCAAGATTTCAAAACCCTGCATTTTCTTCAATAACTTATAGAGCCTTATGGACAGTGACAAAACATGAATAGGCAAAGATTGTGAAAGCTCATGAACTTAGACCTCAAAGCTCAAAGGGACCAACCTACAATAGAAATTAACCAAATGGGAAATGTTGGAACAATAATCACAAATGCACTTTTTTGAGTTATATAAATATTTATCATGTGCAATCATGTGAAAATTTTCGAAATAATTATTTATTGTGAAAAGTTTCGAGAAGGAACCAAAAATGCACATTTTCTGAGTTAATTAGTGGATAAAAATATTTGTACATAAAAAAAATCTACCAAATTGTTTACCTCCTTTCATATGCATGCATGTCCTGCGTGAATTAAAAAATCCCAAGATGTGGTCCCCACCTCCTATTGTGAGTAGTCGGTAAGGGATTTGGTAAAAACAATTTGGTACGTGTAGCATAGTCCTTAATTAGTTGTCTTGATATCCTCTCAAAATGACGCAAGAATTCTATTACAACTTGTATTAATATTACATATAAAAAATCCTATTGAGCTAGTCCATAAGCCTTCGCCATATGTAGCTTAATCATGACATTCCTACATTCCCACCATGATATCTTTTATCCAATACACAATTGGTCATATGCTAAGAACACATTGTTTGAGACAATTCGCTCTGCTACAAAGCTTTGATTGGGTTGGGCGTTATCAGTTATGGTGGTGCTAGGAATTGAACAAGAATTATGTATAATTTACTACCACTTGTTGGGGATGGGACAAGGTATATGACACGATATGAAGTATTGATTGCAAACGACAAGAACACAAGAATTTAATTTGACAGAGAAATTGGAGATTTTATTCACTAATAATGGAGATATAAATTACAACAATATTGTGTTTCTATACAATTCTAACTTGCACTAATCAACAAGGTAAAATCATGTTCTAACTATGAAGAAAAACTGACTATGTATAGGGGCATATGCCAAAACCTAATAATAGCCCTAATGATGGAAACTAGATCAAAAAAGGCATGGAATAAACAAAAAATAAAAAATAAAAAAAATCCAAAATAGCGTGACGCTCGAGCGCCAACGAGCGATAAGCGAGCAGTAGGTCACTACTGAAAATTCTGTCTTACCACTTGAGTGTTCAGCTAGCACCGTCAATCCCTTTTCCCTCTATAGATCCTATTTAGACATTTTCAAAGCCCAATATACGAGACCATGCAACTCTAGTCAGAATTAGGGTTACAAACCTAACAATTTCCACACACAAATTGCAATGCAATGAATGAAGCTTCGAAATGTCTAAATAGGCTGAAATACAAATGATTTAAAATTTACCAAACATGGGCTGAAACACTTAGAAACAGAATCAACACTAAATGATTTTGTAGAAGGCCCCTTGCTAGATTTAATACCTTCCAAAACACATAAATTATGTGCAACAAAACCAGCTTTCCCGCACCTTTCTCCAATGGGTCTGTCCCTAACAATTGAATACAATGACATCGTAAATAGTAGTGGCTAAGCGACATTACCCATATCGTTTGAGCTAGACTGAGCTGTATTATTCAATACGGACTCCAAATCAAATCTCAACAGTACTGTACCAAACTGAATATCTACCACATATTAAACTTTTGCTGATTTTTCTTCAACAATTCTGCAAGACCTTCTAATATGTATAACTAAGACTTTTTTTTTGTCCTTTCAATACAACTCGGACACCTTTGTGAACTTGCAAAGTCCCACTTACACCAATGAACTTGTACTCTTTTGAATCAAGAGTATTGAATGAGATAAGAATTTTCTTCAAATGTGGAACATGTCAAATGTGATTGAGTGTTCTAAATGTTTCATCCAACAACTTATGTTTGATTCTACTAATACCAAATCAAAACCCAATCTTGTCAAGTTTGAAGTCTCCATTAGAAATGGCCAACACATCTTCATTACTCAAATAGTCTTCAGCGATATGGCTTCGCCTAAATTATCTAATTGTCTTCCCTTCTGATTTGTAGCCAATTTATCTTTAT
The DNA here is from genome assembly GCA_903798355.1 of Fraxinus baroniana. NCBI lineage: Eukaryota > Viridiplantae > Streptophyta > Magnoliopsida > Lamiales > Oleaceae > Fraxinus > Fraxinus baroniana. The sequence goes on from CAIGRO010181925.1 coordinate 7,123, forward strand.
TCTGCAACTCATTTCAATCCCTCTTGATGTGTCCTTTGTTCTTGCAATAAAGCAAACTTGATTACTAAAATTAGATTTCGATCTACCCCTTCCGTGACAATAATAAATAACTAGGCCTTCTCCATCTCTAGCTTCGGATCCAACTAGATGCTTCACCTTTTCATTTGAAAATATAGCATAGTATACATCTTCAATGGCGAGAGTATTACGACTATACAAAATCATGTCTCTAAATGATGTAATTGAAGTGAGCAATGTATGAACACATGAATAAAGGCCATATTTTTTTATTTTTTTAATCATAATTTACCTCTAAAGTTTCCAAATTAGCAATAGTTTCTTTAAATACAGTCGGTAGTCTTCCAAAGATCCACCTTTTGTCATGCGATGAGAGTACAAACACTGCTTCATGTGTAATTTGATTGTTAAACTTTTAGTCATGCACAATTGCTCCAATTTCAACTATAATGCAGCTAAAACTTTCCCTTCAAAACGTATTGAATAATATTATTTGAAAGTTGAAGATGAATTTGTGAAAGTACATTCCCATCCTTACTTTGTTTCTCCTCCATTGTACAAGTAGTGGTCATTTTGTCAAATCCCAATAATGCATAATCCAAATCCATCTAAGCAAGTACTGCTCGCATCTTCAACTGCTACAATGAGAATATAGTGCTACGATACAAAAAGGGAATGCAATACTTTATGGTTGCCATCAAGAAATCGAACAAGGTCTATGTATCCTTATATGCCACATGTTGGGGACGAGACGAGGTTTATGATATGATGTAGAGTATTGATCGTAAACAACAAGAACGCATGAAACAAGAATTTAATTTAGTAGATGAATTTGAGATTTTATTCACTAACAATGGGAAGAGAAATGACAATAATATTATGTTCCTACAAAATGTTAACTTGCAGTAATCAATGAGGAAAACCCTTGTTCTAACTATGAAGAGAATTCAACTATATATAGAGAGAGAGGTACATGTCAAACTATAATAATAGCCATAAAGATGGAAACTATGTCAAAAGAAAGTAGAATAAATAAAACAAGGAAAACTCGGAATGACGCGGCGCTCGAGCATCAAACAAGCAGTAGGCGGGTTGCAGCTCACAGTTGAAAATTTTGTCTTGTCGCTCGAGCGTCCAACTAGTGGAAGGCTATAGCTATCAATCCCTTTTTCCTCCATAGATCTTATCTAAACATCTTCAAAACCTAATACACCAAACCATGCAACCCTAGTTAGAATTTGGATCACAAACCCAACATGTAGCATTCTACAAAAACGTAGGCAACATTGTGTTATAATCTTGTTTCATTACCATACATAGGCTCATGAGATGAAAATCCCATTGAGTTGACCTCACCATTTTTGGAAGAACTTTACCGCTTGTATAGAAGCAAAAGCCACATAATTTCACCAGAACACACACACATGGGTCCTGCGGAATTTTTTTTTAATACATGGTGGGGTCCACTCATTGTGAGTTTTCTGGATAAATTCTGTGGGAATATTTTGTACATGGGGGAAATGCATTTTGGAATTAGAGCTAGAGTAGTAGCAGTAAAACCTCTTGGCATTTGTGTCCCATCAAAAAATTCTTCCACTGCATCTGGACCGATGATTTCTCAGTGTGATTAATTGAAAAATGCAGAAGGGATAAAGTTGTTTCTATATTTCCCATTACCACTTGGTTGATGGATAGATGATGTGACAAGTTTATAATGGTTGGATTAATGTAAAAATGTGAAATATGGTGTGACATTGTGTCAAACGTATCTTCGATAAATCAAGGCGTAAAAGGAGGTATACATGTAGCAAGATTGTAAAGAATATCCTAAAATTTAGAGCCCCAAATGTGTATAGAAAAGGAGTTGAAGTCAATTTAGAATTTCTGATTTTTTCACTCCCGAATAGCCTATCACACCCTTTAAATAGTTACAGTTGCACAGGAATATATAATTTCTAGTTGGAATTCAAAGAACAAGACTTGTCGCCCATAATATAATCATCGCGATCAAAATGGTAAAATACTATGCATTTTGAGCAAATTGGTCCCTGCATTGTCTCCTCTGTTCAACCAAAGTCCTCCTTTAATTTCTTGTTGGGACCTTCAGCTTCAGAACTTGATGTATTGATCCCCTAATTCTAGAATTCGTCCAATTTCAATCCAATATATCAAAACTCGCCCCCTTTTTATACATTCACGTTCAGATTAGCTTTTCTCCTTAATAATCATCAAAAGAAGCAAAATTAAGTATCAAATCAATATAAGCACTCCCAAATAGCTACTATGGTTCAAATAAGTGTAAATCGCGCTTAACAATAACCTGGATCAGTTATTAGTGAAGGGCTTGAATCAAAAATTATAACACGCTTTAGGAATTTTTGAGGGACCATGTTTTAAATAAACGACACTAACAAATGTTTGTAGTTATAAAAATTATTTTACGAGTACACTATCAGACGATAATTATGGAAAAATGTAAAATTTGTTGTTATTAATGATAAATACTGTTATACTCATAAATAACGTTATATGATATAGGTGTTAAAAGTCTTTTGGACGTCACACCATTTCATAGCACTAACCAAATTAACTTGTTTTTGTACATATTTTTGCTATTATTGATGTGAAGTTGAATAGGAGATCAGACATATTAAGAGATAAAATTCTACATTGAATAAAGATGAAAATATATACCAATTTTAAGAGTTTGGACTACTTCTCTTAATATGATTGATCTTTTAAGATCGAACTCGGGTTTTAACCAGACACAACATCCAACATCCATAAATTTTATATATTTTGCTTCAAATGGTGGAAATTTGGAGAAGATTTCCTCTATATTGTTCAAATTATCAATTATATGTCTTTTATTTTCCTTAATACAAGTAAATTTATAAAAGATTACAGGAATTAAGTCACAGAAAATAAGAAAACTGATATTAAGAAAAATAATAATTACAAAATACATTTCACAAAAAGAAAATTAAATTGTAAAATAAAATAGATGTTACATTATTTTGTTGAATTATTATTGAATGCTAACCACCTCGAACAAGCAACTTTTGTGTGATAAATCTGGTTCTGGCATTAAGAATTCGTTTCCTTTTATTTTGATGAAATAGCCTTGGAAGAAAATATCGAACCTGAAAACAAAAGTCTAAAGGAAACTCAGGCATGATAATTAAGAGTTAGAATGTTGTTTAATTACTAACATTAACAAAGGGATAAAATCAAGGTGTCAATGGCTAATTAAATTAAAGCTGTTAGTGACTGTCATTATTAGAATTCCAAATACATTGATGTATAATTCAAACGATATCTATACTCAGACACCCCAATAAATAATTAAATATACATAAAATAAGTCAAACATACCCTTCGGGGGTGATCGAGTTGGTGGAGCAGGTGAACTCGGAGACCGAAAATCACGATTTCTAATCCCCTGTCAATACTTTCTCGGTCAAACTCGTCGCACCGGGATTGCTTAGTGCGGTTTATCTCTTTTGTGTGGTTTGCAGACAACTGCACATGGAGCGAGATTTACCCAATTAACACTCATAGGTAGGGGTTGCGGGTTCCTACGTTCAAAAAAAAAAAAAGGTCGAACATATTTTTAAATTACTTATATTGTCTAATTTAACTTTCAAACTCAACTTTCGTTTTACTAACCAACCATGTTTTTGTAGAAGTTAATTTAATTTTTAAAAAAAATTAAATTCAATGCAAAACTAAACACAGTTTCACAAGAAAAACCAGTTAGTCAGATGTGCAATTCAGTGTCTTGTGAATTCATTTTTCTGATAAAGCAATGAAGGGATAGAAGCATATGGATTAACTGAGAAATATAGTATAGAATTTGTTGTAACGACATGGAACTCGAGACAAACGAGACATCAAACATAACATGAATCCTAAACTCTAGATTCTAATGACATTGATGGAACTAAAATAAGTAGTTATCAAATTAAAACTTGAGACATAAATTTAGGCTCTCTTCAATCAAAAGTATTGAATTAAAGCCGGAGAGTTAAATCGAGGCCAGAGTCGTCTTGAACACCCCGAGTCTCTCTACCATTCATCGGCAAATTTCTAATCTCTCCCAGAAAGTTCCTGTTGGGAACAGACATTGGAGTCAAAAAATGAATGCCTGGAGGACGATTTTCCAGGCCTAAAGATCCAGGATGTTCCATAAACTCGGTAACATTTCCAGGCAGAGGCATCGGCCGTCCAGGGTAACGCTCATTAATCCCTGGGAGGGGACGGGGTGCACGCCCATAGCGCATCATTCGACGATGCATGGTGCACTGTTGAGCAAAATAAGGCATGTTCATCATAGCCCTGTTGAAAAGTTTCTCAGATCTGTTGAACAAAAAACCAGGGAAATGAGGAGGGTATGCAGAGTCAGGCGCCATCTGCCTATTCAGGATATTTTTTTCAACGGTGCGTTCAAGTTTGTGTGCATTCATGTGCCCGCCTAAAGCTTGCTTGCTCGAGAAGACCTTTTCACAGTACCTGCAGCCATACTCACGCTCCTCTTCCTCATCCACAGGTGAAGGCAGAGGTTGATTCTCGGGTGAACCTGACAGCCTTGGAGGAGGACTTGCCCAAACGGACTTGGACAAGCTCAACTCGTGATTATTCACCCCTTCATTGGATTGACTTTGATCAATGATTTCTTTGAAACTTAAAGCGTCTTCTTGAACGTCATTGTGAGGAGACTCTTCCAACATGACTGGGCTAGTCACAATGGCATTGGATGAATCCATATCTATTTATAGTGATAGAATAATTTTTGAAGCCAAGTAATTGGTTCTGAAGAGGCATTCAGAGCTGGTTTATATAGGGAAGAATTGGAGTACAAGTTTTGTTGCAGACATGGAAAATCAGATTGCCTTAGGCTAAGATGGTAAGAAACTAATCAAATGCAATCAAATTTTCATAATAAAATCAGACTACAACTAATCTTATTCTATTTTTCTTATCCCCTTCTTTACTTTAGGCTGAATCCCCCCTAGAAAGTTGAATTATTAATTGCAGATTGCCAATGACTTGGGGAAATTATTTAGTCAAATTTATTAAATCCCAAAGAAATGTCAATATTTTTTCAAAGTCATGTTGTAATTAATGACATCTATTACATGTGAGAACTGTCGATATCTCAGTTGTAGATATTTTAAATTTCCTTAAAATGTGCAGAATAGTCACCGTACTTTCTAGTGGATTAGTGTAATATTTGTAGTGTAATATACTTCAAATGTAATATATTTACATTTGAAATGAAAACTTGGAAGAAAGGGTGGACCAAGCCAAAAATTAAGAATATAACTTGATGGATTAAATAAACCATATGTACAGAAAAAAATTTGCCAGAAGTTTTACACCCACTCACAGGTGTGGGGCCCACCAGAATAAAAAATGAAAAAAAAAAAAAAAAAAAAAAAAACCCACCCACACCTTATATTGTAAGTAACTGA
>CAIGRO010181929.1:0-12718 GCA_903798355.1 Fraxinus baroniana
TTCCATCCAATTCAAACTCAACAACCTAGACTTCAACTTCCTCATCGGACTTAATCACAAAATCAATTTCTATACAATCAATGAATTTGAACGAATGTACATTGCTTTCATTTTCATTGATTAGACTTTCATTCGGTTCCTTTGTGATCAGGTTGTCATTCACTTTAAGCTCCTCTACGATCGTTGAAATTTCTTCAGATTGACTATTGATCCACGTTCTAGATACATGGGCAATGAGAAGTTTTTCATTTGATCTCTTTTAAGTGGATTGTATTTCCATCTTTTGAATTCATTTCAGTAACTCCAATCTCCAATACATATGTTGCGCTCTTCCAATTTGACAAGTTTAGTATAGTACTTTGCAATTACCCTCTCGTTCAATAGAGAACGACCATTTCCCACAAGTACGATGTCCACATCCCAATCGACAAATACATAATCTCCCAAAGACATGTAGTCTTCATCAGACTTGTCAATTGCTTATTTTCGACATCTTAAATATTGTATGAACCCCAGAAACTTTACCGTACTGGGAGTCGATGTATGTATGCAAACAATGCTTAGTATAATGCATCTTATAACAAAGCTGACAAAATATATCTTCTACAAGTATGTAGTTTTTATCCATGTTGAAATTACTTATTGCAATTGTTCTACTCTCTTACCATTGTTAGAATCATGCATATACTATTTAATAGTACGTAAAAAATACGTACTATTAAATGGAACATGGTTCAAAGGAATTATACTTTCACACGAAACCTATAATTTTCTAGGTTGTGTTATTCTTAATCACGCCTAAACTCCCATCTCTCGAGTGTCGGAATTGATTAGCATCAAATAGTTCAATTAGTAGCCAATCAATTGAAAGCATTAAAATCAAAATACAAATAAACACTGCAAAAAATGTAATAGAAATAACTAAAATTAATCAATCCATACTCTCAAATTTTTGGCTATAATCAAACCCTAGATAATGAATTTAGCTCATGATGTAACCTATGAAAATACTATAATTCATATAAAAAGACATGGAAAAGAATAAAAAAAACTAGGATGTAGATCTTCAAATTCTTTTATTGTTCTTCTTTGTCTCGTTATTGATTCTTTTGATGTTTTTCTTTCTTGCCTTTTTGAAGAATTGTGTTCAATTTTCCCTTGTCTCTTGAATTGTTCCCCCTAGAATTAGGCCTTAAGGGTTGTATTTATAAGTCTTTTGAAATTTTGGAAGGGTTGGAGTCGTGTTGGGCCAAGATAATAGTCCAACAAAACTTAAAATCCTTTTTCTTGCCTAGCTACGCCTCTGCGGCGCCCAATTTTGGATAGAAATTCAACATTACGCGTCATTCTATATTTTTATCATAACTTTTTCAATTGATGACTGATTGAGGCGATTCAGGATGCATCAGAAAGATAACTCAAAGTGCTACAATTTGCTTCAGATATCATTTTCCAGTTTGATCTGAAATGAAAATTCGGAGTATAACTTTTTCAGTTGAAAATGGATGTGTGATCATACTTTGCATATATTTCATCCCTCTGACTTTTTTTCTTAATCCAGTTGACTCCTAGCACTCTCGAATCTTCATTATGAGGTTCGACACAGCTTTTGAATATTTGCACTTTAGTCCCCGAACTTTGGATCTCTTACAATTTAGCCATCTCCTCCAATTTTGACAATTTTTGCTTATTTGTGATGTTTAAAGTATGAGTGAAATACACTTATCAAAGTGTGTTTGTCTAGCTTATTTCAGTTTCTCCACCATTTCGTCCATTCTCTATTTCAAGTAGAAAATGAAAAACTGTATTATTTCTTGTAAGTTACATTTCCAAACATGAAAGGAGTAATTAGTATGTTTATTTATTTTATAAATGCCAAGTTTAGTTAAGCTGAAACTCATAATTTCAATTTGAATAATAAAATTGTTGATTTAGAGAAGTAGCATGTCCTAATCAAGTTTCATAATTGTTAATGGATTGATAAATAAAATATATACCTTTACTTTTGAGCGAAGAGTATGGACCCAAATGCTTTTTTACTCAACTCTCCTCGCGCTTGCAAACTTATTCAAGTCATTTTGAATTGATAAAGAAACGTGTTCGTAAAATTGAAATCGCTAAAGACAAAATAGGTTGATTAGCGCAAAACCCTCCTTATCCATTAGACGTGCCGTGCAAAATTCTCCCACATTAGTTTAGGATGTTTCATTGCCGTCTATTTTTTCAATAAAAAATTGTGAAATAACTAATATATTCTCAAGAAAAGAAGAAAAAAAAAATGAACTAATTGTAATCACAATCTCAATTTTTTCAAAAAAAGAGAAAAATAGTCCCAAATAAATAATTGAAAATAAAAATAAAAAATAGAAAATCTCCCTTCATCCTCCACTGCCCTCTTGTCATCACCACCACCTTCTTTCCTCAACTTCACACTCAAATGTCAAATCGAATCGCTATTTGCATTTTATTATACATAAATAATCCAAGTACATATCGAAACTGTCACTGGCTGTATTTTCTACCAAATCCAGCAAAGTCTTGTGCTCTTTGCTGTTGATTGGAATGCTATCTAACTGTAACTTCTCCAAAATTCTCCCCATTATGTGTGTGAAACTATGATATAGTAATATGTTGTGTTTTTTATATCGCAAGTGTACGATATCGTAACAAACAATATAATTGACCTCTGGATATCGTTCCCGAGAGGACAAAACTTTAGGACTTAATCTAATTTTTCTAACTCCCGTTTGATAAAAGCGAGTAAAGAATTATGATAGTTGTGATTATTATTATTATTATTATTATTATTATTATTATTATTATTATTATTATTATTATTATTATTATTATTAATTTTTAAACTACTGAAAATATCAAATTTTGCAAACAACGGTGGATAGAAGAATCAAATATGAGATAAATATCAAGACTTATAATTTCATCTATTGATCACCTTAATTCTTAATTCAAGATTCATAACCTAATGTAGTGTTAGATTTATTGTATTCAATTTACCCCTCTTGAGTTCTCATTGGACCTATTTAACTAATTAAATTTCATATCTTTATGTGAATCAACCTTAGATAAACGAAACACTAATTTTAAGAATTCATATTATGACCGCCATGATTACAATTTACTATAGGTATCTCTACACATTATACTAATTTACCGAATTTTACTGTATGGTTTAAATTTCAAACTCACATCTCGATTCGTAATAGACTCACATAATCATCAAATTAGTGATCAATTAATTCAATGCATTAAACTAATAGTAAAAAACCTACACATAAATAAATAAATCACATAAATCTTGAATAAAATAATAAAGGATCATAAGTCGACTATATTGTTTGTCCTAATATGAAAATTAGTTACTCATAATGTAAAATGAACACAAAAAACTGTCTTTGAATACATCACCGCATTATTATAATAAATCCTCCTTGCAACGAAGTTTTCTGGTATATATATTCTTCCCCAAAATTTGCCGGAATGTGAATAATTCCTAAAATTCTTGCACAATTATTGATTGATGAATTATTGTACAAAATTATGGAATTAATTCTCTCTCTGCGTGTCCATCCGTTTTCTGTGTGTGTATATCTTCTCTTTAATTCCAGCAGCCGCCAATTTTGATGTCTTTTTTTTTTTTTTTTCCTTTCCTATCTCTTCTTTCATGCACATTATTTAATGTGTGTAATTTGGGCCTCCAATTCAAAGGTGCCTTTTTGTGTCTATATATTCTCCTTCAAGTCCCTCACTTTCCAAAGTATGAAAAAATCTGATCTCTAAAATTTGCATCCAATAGCCAATTTAGTCTCCGTACGATGAATTTTGCCATTTTTTCGCTATTTTACATTCTTTTCTCTAATTCTTCATCAAACATAAAGTTTTACAAAATGTAAATTAACACAAATTAGGTAGAATTTTATCGAAAAAACAATAAAATATCATCATTTAGGGCCTCGAATAAGTGTAGAAACTACACTTATCACAGTATATTTATATGCTCTACACAAGTCTCTACAACCTTCCTTCTTGAAAATGTCTAAGAAATTCTCGATGCGTTCAAGTCTTCATTCCCAATCCTCACTTTTGTGAGATACAAAGGGTAAATCTTGGCAGCCATTTTTCCCACTTTTAGGGCCAAACATTTGATGAGTACAAAGAATATCAAAATGGGTAGGAAGAACTTGTAGGAAAATGTTCTTCGAAAACCCTTTGACTGATAGAACATCAATAAAAGGCGTGTTGAACTCTAAACGTTGGATAGGTCTACATACCAATTTAGTGGAAATTATAGAGGTACAGAGAAGGATTACATCAGGGTGGTGTTCACATAGATCACGAGTATCAAAAAGGAAAGCGTGCCAAGTGATTGTACTATGGAGGCATGGAGGCGTAATTTGACTGAAGTTCCTGAACTTAATTACAATGATCTTGAGTGGACTGTACGGAAGCGGTTGACGAGAGGGGTCTCATAATCATACAATGCGACGTCAATGGCTTCGAACGGAGTCCTTGCTGGCAGCGATGTGGTCAGTGGAATCGAGAGGTTTGCGATGGACGTGAGAACGACAATTGGTGGGAATTGTTATAAAGTAAAAGGGCAGTTCTAGTGGCCTGGAGGCAGCGATGGTGCGGGAAGGAGATGAAGTTTGGGAGTAGGTGGGTAGTGTGCAAATTTTAATTTTTGTTTTTATTTAATTATTATAATAGTTATTTCTAGTTTTTTAATATTTTATTTGGAACTCGCTTGCACCTTTTTTAAAAATATTTGGGATTTTAATTACAATTAGTTCTTTATTTTTTCTTCTTTTCCTTAAATAGGAGGGTATATTCGTCATTTCAAATTTTTTTTTTTATTGAGAAAATGGACGACATGGGGTATTCCACACTAAAAAGTTATACATGGACCTTTTGTGCTATTTTCAATAGGTGGAAAATTTTCGTGTAGCATGTCTAATAGGTAGGGGTTTTGCACCAATCAACTGACGAAGCATTTCTTATAGGTTTTCCATGGAGCTCTATAAATTTAATTACAAAATGAGATTACTACTACACTTTATAACCAAGTTCTAAGTGATTATTTTTTACAAATGAAGATTAGAGTTTTTGCATTCCAACTTAGGTTACTAATGACACTCTAGGCTCAGGCTTCGTGATCAGTAGCTCATAGCCTCCGACATAGGCTCGGGCTCTTCGTTCCCTTGTTGGGCCATATCCAGAGACTCTGTTCTCCAAGCTAGGCAAGGAGGACCTTTTGGAATCCCATCCCATCGCCTCCTTTGTGTTTCAGCCAGTCTAGGAGTCTTTGACCATCTGGAGTTCAATTCTATCTTGTCATTACAGTGATATACACGCGTTCTAATTCTTGTGAGATTACACCTTTTCAAGTTCTTTATCTATCACTTCTAGTGATATATGGATTCTAGTTCTTGTGGAATTACACATTTTCAAAATCCGGGTATGCTTTTCATTATACAATTTACAGCTTTACAATCTATATTCTTTCCATTATATTTTTCTGACTTGAGCATCGGAGGTGCCACGGGAACAACTACCAAAGCCTTTTTGCATGTGGTTATAAGGTTCTAATTGTGCTCATACATTCCTAGTTCGTCGAGATCAATATTTCTAGGTATTATTTCTGATAGTATCATTACGTGTGGGAAACACTACTAGAAATCATAGTTGACACTCGATCAAATATCACCCGCTTCATGGTTTGTGGCTTAATACTTCAATGATATTTCATGCTTAAGATCCCCTACTAGGAATTTACTCCCCATTCTTCTTTTAATTATGCAGAAGATAATCCCCCAGTAGATCTGCAAGGACAAACAAGTAGCCAAAACGTCGCAAGCATTTCAAGAACTCAAGCAACAGGTCATGGCTCTAATGTTGGCCTTAAGTTAGCGGGTAGTTCCTCATGTTCCACCTCTTACGTATCCCATGCCATCCCGACATATCCTATGCTATCTACGAGGTATCCCATGCAACCAGTGGTGTATCTTGTGCCTTTTCCAGCTGTCCTATGCTTCCTTGATTGGTGGAAGAACCCCAACCCCATGTCCTCGAGCATCTGTCCTACGGAGAGATTAGTGCTAGTATTACTAGAACACCCTGGCCTAAGCCTCATGGCCTACATGGGCTTCGGTACCCTAATGTAGGAGCAGCTTGCTTAGATCATTTAGGAAGGGATGATTGAAGCTTTAAGTCGTAATACATGTCCTCCACAAGTTACTTCAAAAGCGGTATATTCATTCCAAAGATATCTTACCCTTCAAACATCACTGTATGAAAGAGTTCATCTTTACTATGAACCCTACGAACTATCTTGATACCTCAACATACATGACTTCTTTCTATATTGCCCTTAACCTTATCCCCTATAAAGCCTTTCTGGTGATGTCAAAAAGGCTCAGTGGCTCGGGGAGGCCCCGAAAAAAGCTCGAGCTGGGCCGGCTTGTGTGGATTGATGGGCTGTCAGCTCTTTAAAATTTTTTTTTTAAGTTTAGATGTATTTTTTTATATATTAACATTTAGTTATTATTTATAATATGTATAAATTGCACAAATTTTAAATACATTATAAAAAAATATAGATTTATAACGAATTTTTAAAATAAAAAATAGAAAAACACAAGCTGCTCGGCTAGGCCCGCTAAGGCTCGAGCCAAAAGCTCGGACCTGTTTTGCTCGAGCCGAACCTGAGCTTTGAGTTTCGGCTCGGCTCAACTCGTTGACATGGCTACTAGGGCCTAGTACTATTACGTGCTTTAAATAACCTAGGCTTATTGCTAAGATTTTTAAGCCTATTTTGTGTACACATTGAGGATAATATATATTTTAAATTTGGAGGGGTAGGTACTTAGTAGTTTGCTATATTTGTTTGATTGATACACTAAAAGTAGAATAAAATTGAAAAATTTCAAAGATTTTAAAAATATTTTATTGCTTTATGTATGTTTATGTGAGTTGGATAGCCTTTCCGGCTAAATATGATTGTTAGAAATTATTTATGGTTCATGAATTGTGAATAGTAATGTAGTTTTTTGCTAATTTGATACTTGTTTATGTAAGAACGTATTATGTTGAACACAATATTCATGATGATTGTTATGAATTATTGATCAGTTATATTCATAGTATATGTCAAATTAATTTTGAAATTGATTAACCAACCAAGATTATATTATGTAATGAAACTAGAGATTGCAGGCTTGGCTCGCCCCTTTGACCACGAGCTTGGTTTGTAAAAGTGATGAGTCAAGCCTATTCTCGGGGTGAGCTTGGCCTATGAGTTCGTAATTTTTAATTCTTTTTTCCATTTAAACCCTCCTCCTTTGCTCCGGGATTGTGACCGACTACTTAATTTTTGAGTAGACATAAAGTTAAAATTGTATAAGAATGTTTTATGTACAATTTTTTAAAAAATAATTTTTAAGAAAATAACGAAGTATGAATATGACGAAATTAAATATTATTTACTTAACTACACGGAAATTCGACATACTTATTTTGGATTTGAAAATGAACATCTTGCCAATTCTTTACATTGATGTTTTCAAAATATCTTCTTTTAGTCGACCCTACCTCGGACAAATTTCGTGTACCAGAACAAAAAGCAGACCCCGAAAGCCACAGTGCTAATCAGAGATGTTAGTAGATCTTTTGCAATAACAAAAACAATTGGATATCTTCGTTTGTTATGTCGCCAAAAATCAAGTAAATCAAATTGTATTGTGTCAACAGGTTCTAAGTTCTTAAGCATTTGATGATTAAAATACTAATGTAATTCAACAGTCGAATCAAGTTGGACTTGCATTCGATGTCTGATTATGCATTTGTCTTGTCACCATATTTTCAAAAATTCAGTTTAAACCGCACATTCACCTATAAAATAATATTACATGTAAATCGAAAACTTTTTCTTATTTTTTAACCACACATTCTCCAAAAAACCACTATTCAAAAACTCATTTTCCCTAATTTTTTATTAAAATGGAGCCCAAACAAAGGCTAAGAGACATACTAGAAGAACATACATCAAATCTTTCATCCCTAATTACCGTCAAATAAATTCACTATTTCTGCATTGTCTACTTGAAGATTAGCTGAAGGGATGGTTATGAAGGGTGCTCGACTAATATTTGTACCCAATCACTATGTACATACAATTCATACATGAAAGTTAACGTGTTTTCAAAATTATAATAAGTGATATGTGCACTAAAATCTAAAGCATTGTGATTTGTCTAATAACATATTTTGCGCCTTTATACCTAGGGTCCATTACTTGGAAATAACATAGGCAAGTATTCTCAGTATCTTCAAAACTTTAAATACAATATTTCAGTAAAATTGGGATCATTTATGTATTGATTAAAATTTCTTGCAATGACAAAAAGATGTTCAAGACTCTAGAACTAGTGGGATAGTATAACCCAATAAGATGGTTGTAGAACTATAAAAACTCCTCCAATTTTTTTAACTTTAAAAGCTAATTCCCAACCAATATCATCCAAAACAGACTCATGTCATTTCTTATATGTCTAGAGTTAAAAAAATTCAATAATTAAATATCATTCACATGATTTTGGTAATAAATAACACGAGTTCCATCCCCACGTTGGTAACAAATTTTTTGGAATCCATACCAAATTGTGCACAATATTCCTCAAAATACTTATTTTCTACTTGATGATATGATGATATATATTAATGCATCCCCAATTCTATCATTTGATTTATAATGTGTTTCATACAATACATAATTAAATTAAAAATGTGACACATACGACGAAACAAAATAGAAAACAACCAATATCAGGATTAAGAACCCTACACAGTTTATCTATAACATGCTTGAATAAGCATGATGAAAAGTAAAAGAGGGAATTTTACTTTTACAAAGATATTCTTTAATAATTTGCATAAGATATTCTTTCACGAACTATGTGAAATGTGCGTTGTTCACTATGCTTAGCGGCAACTCAGTACCAATAACGAATTCACCATTCGTTTACGAGTATTTTCCTTCGAAAACATCCACGTGCTATGTGCTGAAGAACTGGTACCGAAAGAAGGAGTACAAAATTGAAATTGTGTTCGAGTTCCTCTAACAAGCTCATGTTTGGTTGAACATTTGAGGTAGTGACGGTTGAAATGAGTAGTACCGATACCCTTTTTCCATGCCAATCGTGTTTGGCAATTACACACTATTTTACACTATTTGAACTCTGTCGACTATACGACCTATTGAAATCAATTTAAAGTGTTCTCGACACTTTGCAGATTTTTTTACCATTTCTCTTTTCTCTTGTATCACAATTATGTAGTTCCGTTTCATAGCTTCTTTATCACCGTTATTAACTCAAATCAATTAGATTACTACTTCTTTGAGCAACATCACCACCCAAATTCGAAAAATCATCGAGAATGGAGATGTCCTTGAGACTGAAAATTTTATTTTGAAATTGAGACTGTGACATCATAGACAAGTGGCCACCGAACAAGTCCTCAAAAAAAGCATTAGGGCCTATTTGTATGTGTAATAGAATAGAAATGTACAAGGATGAAATAGAATTATAGTAGAGAACATAAAATTCGTTGATCCAGTTTGGGAGCTATTTAAATAGGTGTTGATTTTGTTGATGTTGAAATTTGTGTGGAATAATTTTGGTTATTATTTTGAATGCAGGCAGCAACTATACACTAGGGTTTAATTAAAAAAATTGAAAGGTGGCCCTTCTTGATTGGTGCTGAGCTAACATTTCACAGGTGGCTGCTTTGTGAACAGCGTCATTACTATATTTAGGTTTTACGAATTAAATGCGTTAATTTTTTCTTATGTTTGAATTTTTTTGTGAATAGTGTCGTTACTATATTTAGGTTTTTCCTTATTTAATGCTTATGATCTCTTTGTGAATTATTAAATGATTTTAATAGTTGATGTAGGTTTGACAAAGTTATCTAAATGCATTTACATTTTTATTTGCTTGTTTAGTAAATAGTCTTGATCAGGGCGAACAAGAGTTTAAGTCTCAAGGTGTGATAAGTGCACGTTATACACTTATTTAGGGCTTCTTTACTTGATTATTTATGGCTAATGGAAATGATATATATTTAATTTAGCTTGAATTAAATTAATTGTAGGCAAAAACTCAATTTGGCGCACTTGGATGAAATGGTGAGACTTACAAAATTGGAGTTTAACTGGAATTGATTTGAAGCCATTGATGATCAACTGGCTAATATGTTGAATATAGGTAGTTATACACTAGGGTTTAATTAAAAAAATTGAAAGGCGGCCCTTCTTGACTGGTACTGAGCTAACATTTCATAGGTAGCTTTTGTGAATAGTGTCATTACTATATTTAAGTTTTACGAATTTGATGTCTTACTTTTTTCTTATATTTGAAATGTTTAATTTAGTACACAATTTGATCAATGTTGATGGCAATTGTCAATTATGTTGGAATCGTGACATTTCAAAGGTTCATAATTTGTTTGGTTTATTGTATAATTGATGTAGATTTTGTACATGAATTTGTTTGAGTTATTGCAGTATTACTTGTCTTAATTAGACTAGATAGAAGTTTCTCCTTGTGGTGCAGGAGAGGGGGTTTACGAATCGGGGTTAGGAATTTTGGTTCTTTCATTTTTTGCTTTTTAAGGAAATTAAATGCGAGATATTATATACACTTGCTAGAATTACCACTTTCGTTGTTCTGCTTTTGTGTTTCATTTTTGGTTTGTAAAATATCTTCAAACGTGATATTATGGATTGGGGTACAAGTAAAGTTGCACACTTTGTTGTTAGTTCAATAAATTTTTGTAGTTGTTTAGTTTGGCAAGATAATTTGATCTTTTATGGTTCATTGCAAATTTCAATATAATAAATCTGGCTACCATATTTAATAGAGTTTATCCAATCCCTTTTGGGCAAAAATATGTTGGTTTATCTATCACAATCCATAGTATTGGTTAAGTGGTAACTCAAGGATGTGTTTATACAATCTTTAATTAGGTGCCAAGTCAATATTAGCCATCTTACTAAGTGAAGACATAAAGTGAATGAGATGTGTGCGTGAGAACACATGTTTAATCTGATTAAGAAGCTAAGCATGATGGAATTACTTATTGAGAAAATTCAAAAAAAAATTGGTATGCATTGCATGTGGGAAAAAGTTACCCATATTGTTTTATGACGCTAGTCTTGAGTAATTCGGTCATATTCATTTCTAATGTTTAGAAGACTATCTATTGGGAATAACGCTGCATGCAATCTAGAGTGCAAAATATCCTTGAAAACTAATGAAAAGATCCAAAAAAGAAAAAAAGAAAAGAAAAGAAAAAGAATAAGGAACACAACGAAAAACCAAAGAAAAAAAAAGAAAAACATATCAAAGTGTTTAGGTAGTGACAACACAACTATAAGCACTATTTCTGACTGATCAAGTCTTGGATACTTAGTAGTGGATGATTTTTGGTGAAGGTTATTATACTGGGTAAAACCTGAAAGTTGAGGCATTCAAACATGGGGGCGAATCAACACATATAAAGGTGGTAACTTTATTTATAAAATCTAACCAAAGTATCGAGAAATTGACATAAAATAAACACCTCAGGTATGTCATTGAAAAAAAAAAATTTGAGGCATATATTCCACGAGTAAGAAGGGAAATATTTGATTACTAAGAATTGCAAAATAACTAAATTAGAGGCAATATGATTTCATTGACTATGTACACACATCGATCAAGCATTCGATAAGTGAGATTTAGTTTTATTTTAATACTTATGAACTCTTTGTGAATTATTAAATGATTTTAATAGTTGATGCAGGTTTGACAAAGTTATCTAAGTACATTTACATTTTTATTTGCTTGTTTAGTAAATAGTCTTGCTCGGGATGAATAAGAGTTCAAGTTTGGGGGTGTGATAAGTGCATGTTATACACTTGTATAGGGCTTCTTTACTTGATTATTTATGGCTAATTGAAATGATATCTATTTAATTTAGCTTGAATTATATTAATTGTTGGCAAAAACTCAATTTGGTGCACTTGGATGAAATGGTTGGACAGGTGAAATTGGAGCTTAACTGGAGTTGATTTGGAGCCATTGATGATCATCTGGCTAATATGTTGAATGTAGGTAGTAACTACACACTACGGTTTAACTAAAAAAATTGAAAGGCGGCCTTTCTTGACTAGAGCTAAGTTAACATTTCACAGGTAGCTTTTGTGAATAGTGTTGTTACTATATTTAGGTTTTACAAATTTGATGCGTTACTTTTTTCTTATGTTTGAAAATTTAAATTTAGTACACAATTTGATCAATGTTGAAGGCAATTGTCAATGCTGCTAGAATTGTGACATTTCAAAGGTTCATAAGTTGTTCGGTTTATTATTTGTAGGGGTGGGTAATGGGTCGGGTCGGATTGAGTGTGACTCAAAACCGACCCGACCCGATGTTCTCTATTCTGGGCTCTATCCTAACCCGACCCGACCCAAATCGGTTTAGGGTCAAGTCTTTTTTTAAAAACAAAATAAAACCCCAAATCAAGAAAAAGGAAAAGCAGAGAAAACGATTTGAGAATGCACAAAGTTCTAATATATACACAAAGAGACAACTCTCTCTTCAACACTCTAATTTACACATTCAAAATCAAATTGCTCTCTTTGCTGAGTTTATGAAATGGA
>CAIGRO010181937.1:0-10933 GCA_903798355.1 Fraxinus baroniana
TTGAGTTTAGTTGGATGTAAAATTAAGTAAAAGAAAGCATCACAACCCGACCAACCCAACCCAAAGAATAAGACTTATTTTAATTTTTGTTAATGATCATCACAACCCGACCAACCCAACCCGATCGATACTTGATTGGGTTGGATTGTGTTTCAACATTTACGCGGGTTGAGTTTGGTTTAATTTTGATCAAATCGATCACGTTGAGTTGAGTTTGAGTTGAAGCAAAAATCGACCCAACCCAACCCATGCTCACTCCTACGTGTAAGATTGTAATTGAAAATTTGTAGTGGGATAATTGATATTGAATGTTGAAGTA
Organism: Fraxinus baroniana; assembly: GCA_903798355.1. Classification (NCBI taxonomy): domain Eukaryota; kingdom Viridiplantae; phylum Streptophyta; class Magnoliopsida; order Lamiales; family Oleaceae; genus Fraxinus; species Fraxinus baroniana. Next base: position 320 of record CAIGRO010181937.1, read on the forward strand.
GAATTGAGAAATGACTGTATACTATGTAGTAGTGTAGAAAATAGATTGTAAAATCAAGATTATAACTCAATAATGTAAAATGTAGAAGATAATCAAGAGATTAGAGAGTAGATAATGAGAGTTGGGTGGAAAAAAATGGATTAAAGAAAATGTATTTATAGGGAAAGAATTGAATTGAAAATAATAATAATAATAATAATTATTTAGTGATCAGAACGGTCACTAAATGAAATTTGACTGGTGGCTCGCCTATTAATGAGCTCATGTAAAATACGAGCTGATTAGTCTCGGCTCAAGTTCGGGCTCATCTTTTAGCGGCTCACGAGCCCCTTTTTTTACAAGTCAAGCGGTTGAACCGACGAATCGATCAACTCAATTGTCACCGCTAGATCTCCGCAAAACTTATTTATCCTAGTCAAAAATGTGTGTGAGAGAGAAGCAGTCAAGTAAATAATTGAGTAATGTTTAGGGGAGACAATATCCATCATTGAGATATTTGACAACCCTGATCAAGCCATCATAACTCCCAACCATCACCCTACCCCACCCCTCCATAATTTTTCATTTCCCTATATAACGCTCTTTATTACATCCCTACAAGCCAATCTGCGTTCACAATTGAATCAAGACTTCACCTTCAGTTCTTCTCTCTCTAAAAAGCCAGGAACACGAGAAAACAGATCAAGAAAACCAAGAAACTGGGTTTTGTTTCTCTTGGGAAAATGATTTTGGAAAAAGAAGGTTTGGGTTTGAGTCTAAGCTTGAATTTTCCAGCAGAAAACTGGAATTCTTCTAGTTCTAATACTTCACTCCAGCTGAATCTTATGCCTTCTTTGATCTCATCTTCTCCTTCTTGGCCTTCCTCAGGTGGATTCTTCATCTAAAATTTTCACATTTTTAATCTACTCCCCCCCCCCTCTCAAAACTCCGTTTTTTTGGAACTTTTGATCATGAAAAAAAAAAAATAAAGAGTATAAAAATGCTCTTTTTTGTTCTGAACCTCAGATCCCACAATTTTTTTTGTTGCAGATCGAGAAACCAGGACGTTTCTGAGGGGTATTGACGTTAACCGCCTGCCTACTGCGGTGGACTTGGAGGAGGAGGCCGGAGTGTCTTCACCGAACAGCACAATCTCAAGCGTGAGTGGTAAACGAAGCGAAAGAGAACCCACGGGCGGCGATGAGCATGAACTCGAGAGGGATTGCTCTCGAGGCATCAGCGATGAGGAAGATGGTGATGGATCACGGAAAAAGCTCAGGCTTTCTAAAGACCAATCCGCCATTCTTGAAGAGAGCTTCAAAGAACACAACACTCTGAATCCCGTGAGCGCATGTTCCATAATCAATACTATATAAAGTCGACTGTGCCATGAACAAGATTTTAACCTTTTTTTTTGTGTTCTTTTGGTTTTTTGCAGAAGCAAAAGCTGGCTTTGTCCAAGAGATTGGGGCTAAGGCCTAGGCAGGTGGAAGTGTGGTTTCAGAACAGGAGGGCAAGGTGAGCGACTTGCTTGTTAAGTATTTATAAGTTGTGAGTGCATAAATTATAAGTGAATCATAAGTTGGATTATAAGTGGATAATAAATTTTATGTCCTATAGATATTGGTGTGATATCAACAGATCTGATCAACGAGAATCATGGCTTTATTTGTCAAAGTAATTCGATTTAAACAAAACTATGAACAATGAACCCAAAAATAATCAAGATTAGGTCTATATGATCTCAAATTAATCATAGTTATTGGCTTGGCTAACCAACTGCTGATGCAATTCATTTTTACAGGACAAAATTGAAGCAAACTGAAGTCGACTGTGAGTTCTTGAAGAGGTGTTGTGAGAATTTGACAGAAGAGAACAGGAGGTTACAGAAGGAAGTGCAAGAATTAAGAGCACTTAAACTGTCACCACAATTGTACATGCAAATGACCCCTCCAACAACCCTCACCATGTGCCCTTCATGTGAGCGTGTTGCGGTCCCACCAACACCGACGACCCAATTAGCTACATCGGTCGAGCCTTTATCGTGCCATGTATCCCGTCCAATCACATTCAACCCGTGGGCTGCTGCCATTCCGCACCGGCCATTCGATGCCCTACGTACTCGACAATGATGGGTCAAGCCTCTATCGTGCTATGTAGGCCTTATGTAGTCTCCTCGAATAGAGGTCTATGATATTAATTTGGAGGGTTTGTATTTTGTATTATCGACCCATCTTCTTTTGTTGACAATACTAGACTAGTTTCCAGTACTTAGTTTTTTTGTTTTTTTGTTCCATTACTAGATTATTGGTGGCAAAGAGAATTTTAAGATGTAAATTGTTCTGAATTGGTAAAATTATTTGTTGATGCTTCAAATTATAATTAATAACCATGATAATTAACCATAAGAAAGATATCATGTAGATAATATTTTGTAGAGTTCAAAATGATTATTTTTTGTATAGTGGTGTGAGGTACTCGTCAAGATTAGATTATAGCTCGTGAGGACCAAGTGACTCGAGTCCTGATGTTACTATGAGTGTGATGGAGGCATTTTCTAATTGAAGGTCGTCCAATTTGACATAATACACCACCGAACTGCCCCTATTTGGTCCAGATAAAAATTCGATTTTAATCCAAGTTAAAGTCAAACAATCAATATTAATTACATCTTTCATGGGTTTCACAACTTTTCAACCACACATTTCTGCAGTTCTGTGTTTTATGCAAAACCAAAAATTGAGTTTATTTGATATTCTTGAATTCAGCTTGTCCTGTTAGAAAATTTTATCATTTTATTTATGTATGGTTTGATTCCCAATATTTTTGTGGTTTATTGGCGTGCCTTGGTAAAATGTAAGACTTGGTAATCTTCACTGTTTTAGTGCTAAGACCGATATGTTCCCACTGCAGACTGTCCAAGAATTTCACCCTCTCAAGGTGAAGGCTAATAGCTCAAGCCAGTTGACTGGTGTATCCCTTAGAAGTCCAAGAATATTGGCCAAGAGAGATCTCTTTGCATTTGACGATGGCTCTGTAGTTTTCATAAGAGAATCAGATGTCGATGGAGACGTTCATTTCCTGGAAATGAGATATGGTCGGATGTGAATTTGATATGCCTAATTAAAGTTGCTGGTGAGGCAGCTTTGGCCTGACTTTCTGGCCTGTGGTTTCTGTGGAATTCTCATCAAAAGATTTCAAGCGAGAAGCTACCTAGTGATGGGGATTGTGCAGTTAAAATGAAGCAATGGGGAAGTTTAGCAGTAGATATCCATGTTTTCTTGTACATATCTACATTCTTCATGTAGAGCAAAACACTCCTCGAGAAATCTGCAAACCTTCACTTGTTGGTTAAACTTTAGATGATCACGTATGTCAAGATCTCATGTTAACTCATCAAGAAATTAGATCGGAGGTGTACCTGAATCCATGTTGACAAATTTAGAGAAGGATGGAGTCTTCCACTATCAAATCTCTTTAGGATTCTTTAGATGCTCAATGAATTCTCTCTTTAATGGGGGAAGGAAGAGCAGGGCCAATATTACATATGATTTGACTTAGGGATCACAACCATTATAATAATCCTTATCTACTAGCTCGAGTCTCATCAATGCTAATTCAATTAGTATTGGATTTTTACACTTTTAAGCCCATACTCCATAGATATTTTTAGAACCCAATTAATAGATCACTTATCCGGGCCCTATTAAATTAGATAACCGTAATATAATGGGAAAAATTCATGGTCCAGACATTATCTTTCACGAAATCAAAAATCAGACTCAATGGTTTAGAATTTCAAAACTTAAGTTTTATCATGATTTGATTAATTATATTTAACAATTAATCTATTAAATTCCATTCCTTAATTCAAGCGTACAGTTAAGATTTCCAAATATAACAAATCACCTCTCCATAATAAATTTGTAACTTTAAATTATGTGTTTTATACAGTTTTCGTAGCACATCCAGAATGTCAGAACTCTGAACATAAAGCAAACTGTAATATAAGGTAAGACCCGTGACCTCTCTATGACCACCATAAAGCAAACTGTAATATAAGGTAAGACATATGACCTCTGAACATAGAGCAAACTATAATATATAGTAAGACCTGTGACCTCTTAACACATTTTATGTGACCATTACACTATTCACTTCACAACAATAAACTGTAATATATAGTTAGATCCGTGACCTCTGAACACATATTCTGTGACCATTATACTATTGACTTCACAACAATAAAAAAAATTTAGAAACTTGTTAGTGGGTCATGTGACCCAACCGCCTAAATGAAATGCACTCACATTCAGTGACTTCCACAGATAGCCTACAAATTATTCAAAAACCTGTGTTGCCCACTGTTTCTAGAGTTGCCAAACAATTCCCTATAGTTTTCTATGTGACCTGATGTTACATTATGTGACTAGTAGTATTCCTGTGACCTACATACTCCAAAAATATTATCACATGTGACCCTGTATAAATCTTTTACTATAGTCTGCGACCGAGTATATACATTTACCCAAGCCACTGTGACAATCATAAACCTGTTACCATAGGATACCAAATCAATTTACACCAACACAAATAAATAACTTGTAAGTCAAAATCATGTCTGATCATAATGAAAATGATGCCAATTACTATCAAAAGAATCATTGTATATTTGTCTTTGTCAAACAAACTACCACAGAAGTCTTCTGAACGTGGTGGAGAGAGTGCGAGACAAATGTGGAGGTGAAATAGTGGTCGAGTGAAAATAGGGCTTCAATAGAAATGGAAGTTGATATATTAGCCATTTTGAAATCCAAAATTAATGGAATATGTGTGTCAATTTAATTAAAAGAATAATTTTTTAATTAAACTGATAAAAACGTGAGTTATGAAAAAAAAAACGTTAAGACCTGAATTTTTAAAATGTGAAAGAAAATGTCTGATTTCATGTAATTACCACTAATATAATTGTCACTTAATATGTAAGCCCACAATAAAATTCCATCATCCCATTTGTAAATTGGGGTGCATTTCTTTTTGAAGTGTACAAGTGGTTTAATTCACATACTTAGCCCTTGTTCGAAAGAGATTTTCACAAGATTTTAATCCAAATTTGAACAGTTGGAAATGTAGAGTGAGCCCCTTCCAACTGTAATTTCTAACTAAACATTTGGTAAATTACCGTAACTGTCATTCTTTCAAACAAAGTGAATTAAATGTCAGCAGGGTACATTGATAATTTTACAAAATGTGGTTAATTAGCGCAGTTGTTTTTCATTTTATAACGATAACAATTTTCATTAAAAGTTGCTCATAATTGATCCCAAATAGGAGCTAAAATTTATAAAACCAAAATCTTTAATATCGGATGGGACTTCTGGCTAGGGATGGCAATAGGGAAGGTCGGGGGCGACCCACCCCCGACAGGCCAAGAAATTCCTCTCCCCATCCCTGCCCCGTTACTCGTTTAAGGCGGGGCAGGGCGAGGCTATCGCCCCGTTTACCACCCCGTTAAAATTTTTTTTTTTTGAATTTTGATAATTTTTTTTTATTTCCCCCATTCATTAGATTGAGACAAAACCCCCATGCATTAGATTTAGACAAATAATTTTAGTTCTCATTTGTTATTAAAACTAATAAAATTTTTCATTTAAAATATAGAATTCTAAAAAAAAAAATAAAAAAATTATTAAAACAGGGAGGGTGCGGGGCGCCCATTACCCGTCCCCACCCCGAACCCGCTTCGAGGCAAAATTTCCCGCCCGTCCCCGGCTCGCCCAAATTAAAGGGGTAATCCCTGCCCCGTTCGGGGCAGAGCCCCGCGGGTATTGGATTTGTCGGGTTTTTTAACCATCCCTACTTCTGGCTCGAGCAAGCATGTCGACCACGGGCACAAGCTCTGAATTAGGACTTGACAAAACTTTCGAATCGAATCGGATTGAACAAGATCGAGTGGTTCTTCTTAGATTTAATATCCGAACGGGTATATAAATCAAAAAACGACGAATTTGATTTGATTCTCGGTTCTAGACCAAGAATCGAATCTTCCTAGTTTTTTTAAATTTTTTATTTTTTTCTAAAGAAATTTACTAGCTAATTAATTTAGCTTAAATCCAAAATATGATTTTATTATTTCTAATTTTCAGTCAAACCTAACTTAATCAAATTGGCCTAAGTTTTATCCAAANTTTTTTTAAATTTTTTATTTTTTTCTAAAGAAATTTACTAGCTAATTAATTTAGCTTAAATCCAAAATATGATTTTATTATTTCTAATTTTCAGTCAAACCTAACTTAATCAAATTGGCCTAAGTTTTATCCAAATATCTTATTTTACTGTAGTGTCGTTTCTTCCGTTCTATTATCGTGACTCGTTATCTTCATCTTCTTATGATTTTAACAGTCAAATCTACGAAGAATTCAACAAAGAGAGGCGCAAGAGATATTACGAGATTGGACTACATTATTTTGTAAGAGTTAGGATTAAATACATTATATTTGAATTAGTGTAACGTTGTTATAAATATAAAAACCATTAATTATTGTACAGAACTAGGGAACCAAATCGAATTGAACCGGAACGATTTCATAATTAAATTTGGACCCAACGGTTCCACTTACTAAATACCCGAAATTCGAGACAAAATCGAACCGAATCGGACCATATCCAGCCCTACTCTGAACTGCATATGATGGATTGGGTCCTGTTTGGTCCGTCCCTTTCACTTGCACGTCAATCGATGGCATTTTGACATAGCTAGAGTATAGTGTACGATAAAAATAGAAAAAAAAGTGACATACTTTAATATACTTTAGAGTTGGGCCATTGAAGTGAACAACAAAAGAAATATAAAAGTAATCCAATCGACTATTTATAATGGTAGTCATTTGTACAAAATTTTACGAGTTTTTCTTAATTAATACTATCCAGTGCTATTAATATTGACTAAACATAACTATAGCCAAATTTTATGACACGGCGAATTTTCTTAACCTCGTCTAGTCATACACAGTCGTGGGTAGCTTTTCGTATTCTCCCAGCTCTTTGCCAACCTGGATTTCACCAAACTTCTCCTTTTCCTCCACGAAATCACATGCTTTGTAGATAGCAATCTTTGCATAGAACAGTGTCACAACCAAGAAAATGAATGCAACAAAGCCTAAAACTGCGCAAAGTACAACCACAAATAATGATAGGAATTTGAGATTATGCATAGATCTGTAAAAGATCATCTGTGGTCTAATTGACAAACATAAATTTGCTCATGCTGGACTTTTTTCGGTAAGGTGAACCGTATAACACTGAATAATTATGAGACTCGTCTGTCTATCACATAGGACATGCAATTCAGGATTTTAATAAATAGGTGACGACAAGATTTGAACTCAGAAGATGCCTCATGCTACAGACTCAGATAGAAACTAGGAGGATTCTAAGAAGAGGGTTTACCTTTATCAGCGAAGTCGAAAAATTCTTTATTAGGCAATGTTTCAGATTGGTATCTTATTCCAGCATCATCACTTTCATCAGTCAAGTTCCATGTCAATGAGAGTCCAAAACTATTATCAGACAGATATGGACTATATGAAAATGGGATTGCAACAGTTTTCACCAAATCACACGAAACCGGAGGGGAAAACGATGATTCTACAACATAAACATGATGGTTCAATCCACTGAGACACGGGACTTGCAAGAAAGAAGTTGAGAACCGAGATGAACAGTTGATGTATGTGTACTCTTTCAGAACATGGTAGTAATTGAATGGAGTAAGAGAAAGATTCAGGTTCAAGAATACTTGAGGGACACAATTTTTGGGATCAATAAGGTCAAGTTTTCTGGTATCATAAGAGATGGACTTGACAATTAGATCACCATAAGTTGGAAAATGGATAAATGTTTTGTTTTGTCTGAAAAATAGCTCGAAACCAGGATGACCATAATTACTCGGCTGCTCGTCCTGGATTCGGAATGGGTACCGAATTCCAGGAAAAACAGGACCACCGATAATAGACGATGGATTATTAGGTTCGTGAGCTTTCGTAACTTGGAAAACACAGGAGAAAATTGTGAAGAAGATGAAAAAATCCATGAAATTACAAAGAAAAAACAAAAAAAATACAATGTGAGGATACTAATGTTTCAAGTGGTCCAACACCTGATGTCTAATATAGAATTGCAAAGGGACAATTGTAAAAAGGGCCTGACGTGTTTAACCAGCAAGGAATCAGGCCTGCCTAACATTCTCCTAAAAGTTAAGTATGAGTAAATATACTTATGAATATTATAGGAAAAAAGGCGTCTCAATAGAGGATCGTCATTTGTCGATTCTGTAAAAAGTTATGTAGAAAATTAAGTACATATAACAAAGTCCTATTATATTATATGGGTATGAATATTATCGATAGAACCATGCTACACCAACTGAATTTTTTAAATAATCTTTCACACCCTCAACACGTGGCGGCCCCCTATTGGAAGGAAGGCTGGTTGAGGGTGTGAAAGATTATGTAAAAAATTCGATAACAATAGATTTATCCTTATCGATATCACAGAATATCAGTACCGTCCTTTACTATATACCATCGAAATTAAAGTTCTTTATAGGAAAAATTGTCGAAAGAGTGGACATCATCAACTAATATAAAAAATTGGCGTTTCTTCCAAGTTGTAAAGACTTCCAAGTTAATCCATTGGTTACAACTTTAAAGAAGTTATTTCTTCCAATTAGAGTTTGATATGAAAACTTTCTAGAAAGAGTAACAAGTGGAGTGGAGGACAGACCACGAATCATCTTCCCACCAATTAGCGAGACCCATGTTTTGCCACTCGGGGGGACCACTGTTTTGGTATGCAATGACTAATGACTTTATACTAATTTTTATTGGCCGGCCATGCCATTTACGGCATGTTTGGATGAGCTTAAAAGTTGCTGAAATTCACTTTTACATGGAATATGAAATTCGGGTCTAAGTGTCAAACAACTCAACTTAATTTTTAAAAGTAAAGTTGAAAAGTATATGTGGAGAGAAAAATGGAAGAACGTTAGGATCATTAGCTACGCTAGGACCACAAGAATCGTTAGAATCCAACAATATGACATAAGAATCTACAATTTCAAGATCATATAATTTCAGTTTTGGTTCGTAAAATGATAATAAGGATTCATCAATGTCCCAATAAGAGAAACATTTATTATGAAGTTTTAATATAAATTAAAAAATTAGACGGCCAGTACATATTTATTTTTGGATGATATTATATGATTTAATAACTTTTCAATTACCCGATCACTAATTTGATTGATTTTGAGAGAAACAATAGGATAGAAAACATTATATGACAATCATGCATTTTCATTAGAGAAAACATTTTATAACAATCATGCATTTTTCGACAAGGGATAGAGATATAACACTATACTTTGTATAGTTTTTATAGATGTTCTAGAGTCTTGAATACATGCTTTCATATTCGCATTAGATGATAGATTTACTTGATATCAAAAGATGTTTTTAATTAATTTAGGAACACTGATCAACAAGAATGTTCACATATTGTCATATGATTGAATTGCATGGAAATTGATTAATAAGGGGGGTTCGAGGTCTTAACAACCATTTAATCTAAATTTATAAGTCTCATAATTTACTCACTGGAATACTTAGTTTAAATAGTTAATTAGTATAAACTCTTTAAACAAAATTTGTTATTCTATTAGAATTAGAATTAATTGATCCTAAATTGAATACATAGTTCTCACGGGAACAATATCCTAGTTATCGCTTTATTATTTGTTCGTAACACCGCACACTTGAAAATCTAACAATCAAGATTTTTGGTGCTATTGTCAGAGACTATTGTATTTAATTAATTTTAGTTATTTTTAACTTTATTCTGAATTCTTTGTTACTTTATTAGTTTTTATTTCATATTAAAAAAAATACTATAGTGTTTTATCTTCTTATTTTTAGGATCTTGCAAGATTAGTTTGAGATATGGCGATCTTAATTTTATTTGAGAAACACACCAAAAACAACAAGCAGAATCAATGACAAAAAATATGCAAAATCAAGTGACTGTTGGGTTAAATGAAATCGTAGTACATTCGATTGTAGTTGTAGATAATGATGAAAGATTGATGGGGGGAATAAATGGTGGTTCCACCAATGGTAGAAAGTCGATCCAGCATAGCTTATCCAACATTTGGACAAGATAATTTCTATTTGAGGACAGACTTGATCAACGTGTTCCAGCGTGCATTTCAATTCTCCGAGAAAGCCATTGAAAATCCAAAGCTCACATTTTGATATTTTTGGATATGTGTGCATCAATTGTATATCTAGAAGTTTTCAGTGATGTAATTCAGCTAAGACTCTTTCCTTACACCTTGAAAAATCCAATTAGGGAATGGTTGGGCATGTAACGCCCCGGGTCCCACTTAACGGGCTGTCCGACCGTTAGATCGATGACGTACTGTCCCCACTGTACCAACATGGGTCTTTTCAACATACTTTGTCCTCACTCACACGCTCCCCGAGAAAACTTCCCAGGGGGGTCGCCCATCATGGAATTGCTCCAGCCAGCATGCTTAACTGTGGAATTTCTAACAATGGGCTTCCGGAAAATAAGATT
>CAIGRO010181939.1:0-11819 GCA_903798355.1 Fraxinus baroniana
ATGAGCGGAAACTAAAAATTGAGAATGAGAGACATGTCAGAAACCTGTCTAAAGACATAGACGAGAAGGTATATATGACGGAATTTTTAGCATCTTCAAATATGCCTGGAACAAGGTGTCGTAGACTTCATGTACATAATTGACGAAGAAAAAAGCTACTTTATTTCCTTTTCAGTATTTAAACGAAGGCCCAATGAATTTTGTTGCCAGGATCATGTTCTGGTTCAGCATTTTGTTCTTGTTGATCTGCAAAAGCAAGCTTTGAGGATGGAGGCAAAAGTGCGGAAAAAGAATGAGGAAAACTCTGCTTTGAAGATGCAACTTCTGAAAATGGAGGAAAAATGGCGAGAATACGAGGAGAAGATGAAATCCTTGGAGAAAACCTGGCAAGATCAATTGACTTATATACAAGTGAGTTCTAGTGCTACATCTCCATCTTTAGCTTGCCTTGACACTCCTGCGCAAGGTATTATGACATTTTTAATAGACTGGCCTCGACTTGTCAGGACAGATTTTAGGGAGAAAATATGTTAAAATCTTGTTCATTGTTCTCTTGTGGACTTGGTGCAAACATATCCTTGTAGTTAAAAAAAACGATTTTAGGTGTTTTCAATATTTTATTTCCAGTAACTTGGTTGATTTTATGCAGACATGTTTAGCTACAGCAAAGAAAAATCCCACTGACGAAATCATTATCGGGAAATTTGGACAGTGTGATATTATTTATCGACATCAAAATCAGAATGCTGATGGTACAACCACAAGAACTGGAGTTCACCTTGGAAAGAGTACAGTGAACTCATTGGATTTGCCAAGTAGCAATGGATCGGGACCACATATCATAAATAATTTAACCAATAACGTAATTGAACAATTTGAAGGCGTGTATGATGATGATGGTGATCGGGCTCGAGTTGCAACAGATCAGGTCAAGTTAAATCCTGGTGTAGAGCTTCGAAAACTTAAGCTTAGGTTCACAGCATGGAAAAAAGACTTCAAAATTCGGTTATGGGAGGCAGAAACGACGTTCAAGAAGCTTGGCCATCTCGAAACAGAAAAGGGCCAAACGAGATGGTGGGAAAGACAAATGAAAAAGGGGATTTGGAACTGAGACTTTGATTTGGAGGGATTTAATCGATCGTGACGCCAATTTATCCGAATGTGTAGTTTGCATACAATAATGGTTTGTCGAGTAAGTTGAACTGCACAACGTTCTACTGCAGTTAACGTTTCAAAAAAGAAATTAAAATATTGTTTTATCGATCACAATGTAATAAACATTCCACGAAAATTTTGCCATTTGAGATTTTGAAGTTTTTAGTAGCGTTCCATTATACCCTGAGGCTGGTTTTGAACTTTAAACATACATATGCACGTCTTTAGACTTTAGTTTTGAGTGTTAAAGGAATGTTGTAAAATTGGACTGCCGGTTGGGTATTTGAAGAACTTAAAAATATACACACTTGTTTTAACTTTAAGATCTAAGACCCCATTTGTATCGGATAAAAATCAAGTTTTAATCCAAGGCCCTGTCTGGGATTCATTAAATTCCCATTAAAACTCATTTGAGGACCGTTGAAGACCATCANCATTTGAGGACCGTTGAAGACCATCAACGGTAACATTTCTGGAATTGCGGCTGCTGAACCTGTGAGAAACGGTCAGTTTTAACGGCACAAAAATCAATTAACTTGGGGAGGAAAATGGGCACTAGACAGGGCCTAAGTCAAAGTCAAAGTCAAAATCAAAGTCAAACAATCAATATTAATCATATCTTTCATGGGCCCACAGTTTTTCAACTACATTTTTCAAAAACTTCGATCGCAATCTACTAAAAATTTAATTTTAATTCCCACTTAATCTCTATTTGATTTAGATTAAAATTAAATATTTCGTAAGTTTTGATAAAAATTGATGAAACTATGGTTGAAAATTTGTGATATTATGATACGTGGTTAAAATTAACTGTTAACTTTTGATTTAATTTTTAATCCAACTTTTTACCTACTAAATTACTAATATTTGAATTAAATTTTCTACAAAAAACTGCTCACGCACTTTCAACATTTTATTATGAGCCTGTTTGGTAGAGATTAAAATCGAATTAAAATTGAAAAATTAGATGTTATTGTTGACTTTTATTAGATGGGTAAGACCTAATAACGACTACATTTTCAATTTTAATTGGATTTTAATAGTTACTAAAACAAGCTCAAGATTAAAAAATTTAATTTTGATAGTTCAATCGAAATGTACTAGCCTGTTTCGTACGGTTTAAAATTTAATTAAAATTGAAAATATGGTCGTTATTGGGTCCCATCCGTCTAATAAAAGTCAACAATAATGACTATATTTTCAATTTTAATCTGATTTTAATCTTTACCACACACCCATTTTACTTATAAAAAAATAGCCGTTTATATGCTATTATTCGTGCAATTGTTTCAAATCTCAATAGGTCACATCTGTACAGCACTCAGTAAATTTTCCCGGGTTTTCATCTATACACAGTAAATCAACTATGGCGGGATTTTTCAAATACCACTCAGACCTCAACAGGAAGAAAGGGGATACCTTCACCAATGTTTCAAATATCTTCGAGAACCCACTAAACAGTAGTTATTCTTTGGTGGAGAAATAGATATAAGAGTTATTCTCTTCTATCGTCCCCCTTTATCAACTATTTGATTCCCCCGGAAGAAGATGGCAGAGAAAAGAAGTAATGGTGAAGCTGAAGGACAAGAAGTTAAAATCAAGGAGGTTCAAGTAAAGCTAATGGATACTGAAAATCAAAGAGAAATCCAAGAAATTAGTTCTTTAACTACAAGATTGGAAGTTTTGAAGAGGGATCGAGGAAAGAGGAGCAATAATGATGAGAGTAAAGCTGGTATGGTGAAAGATACGGAAGAGGAAGGTAAAGGGATTGGTTTACCGGCGGCGGAAAATGGAAGCGCAGAGGAAAAGAAGCCAAAGAAAAGGGGAAGAAGGAAGAAGGCAGAAATGAAAGGAAATGGGGTTTTAGTTCCCCATGAAAATAATCCTGAAGGGGAAAATGAGGAAGAAGAAAGATTAGATTTGCATGAGGAAGAAACCAATGGAGAAAATGATAAAGAAAATGTTGATTCTGGTGAAGGGGATTTGAGGGTCAGGAGATCATGTCAAAAGGCAAAAGAGAAGATTTGGCAACTCTTTGAAGAAATCAATAATCCAGTAGCAGTGGACGAGGATGAGGTTCCCAGGGAAAGAAAGAGAAGAAAAGGTTCTAAAAAGAACAAAAAGGCTAAAACTGACGAGGATGGTGGAACTGGGGGCAATCAATTTCAGGTGGAAGAGAAAAATGGAAATGAAGGAAAGAACAGAAGAAAAAAGAGGTCTAAAGATGAAGATGGAGAGAAAGCCAAGGAGTCAAAGATGGACAAAGAAACACAATATTCACTTAGACCCAGGAAGGTTAAAGAAGATAAAGTACGAAAGCGGAAATGTCCACAAAAGACAGATGCGAATGTAATGAAATTTGGAAATTTAGAACTTCCACTTACTGTATTCATATCTGCTAATTTATTTTTATCTGCAGGTCTTGTAGTCTGAATCATTAATTAACTGTGTTTGTGTTTGAATTTTGTTGCTTTATTTACAGGGTAATGTGATTGAGTCAAATATGTGTCACCAGTGTCAGAGGAATGATAAAGGAAGGGTTGTCCGGTGCACAACATGTGAAACCAAGCGATATTGTGTTCCCTGCATGGTTAGATGGTATGAAATTCTTGCCAACTCCAAATATTTGACCAGTATTTTATATATGTCCTCAGTCTTCTACAAGTACAAGCCATTAGGAAGTATCATAGTATGCCTGCATTCCTAAATCTTACTCATTACAATTTATTGGTGATATGCTGTCCTTGGTAATGTGCAAAATTTTTACCACTTTTCTTATATTCCAGAATTCATAATTACTAACTTCATTGTTGACGCAAGGCATTCACCAAATTTCAATTGCAGATATCATAGAATATAGAGAATGGGATTTGTCAAATATTTTCTGATTGAAAAGCTGGTTAATGTTGTGGACATTGCCCTGTTTCTTGATATGCATGTTGATCATGTAAAGCCTCTAATATCTTGGAGACAATTTGAATAGAGATCAAGCCATCTGATTATCTTCAATAACTTTACCAAATCCAATGTACTTTTGTGCGACTTTGCTGATTGCTGGAATTCCTTTTTGTTCTTATATTTAGGTACCCAAAGATGTCAGAAGAAGCATTTGCTAAAGAATGTCCAGTTTGTCTTAAGAATTGCAACTGCAAATCATGCTTACGAATGGATGAACCAATTAATGTTGGTTTCTTTTACTTCTTTACTTTTTCTTGCTTATGTAGATGCTTATTCTTGTGCAATGGATATAATGTGTACTATAATGTTTGTCAGACTGTGGAGACATTACCAGTGGAAATTACAGATGATCAAAAGGTTCAATACTCTACTTATGTTGTAAAAGTGCTACTACCCTTTCTGAAACAATTTAATGCAGAACAAATGATGGAGATGGAGATGGAGGCTAAGCATCAAGGTATGTTGTCTAATTACATTTTTGAAGTTCTCGAGAACTTATTAGAAATGAGGCCCTTCATTTTCCTAGAATTTTAGGATCCCTTTAGTCTGAGAACTTTGTAAGAAACAAATCATATATATTTCCTCTCTGTCTTGATAAAACAGCACAAGTTTGATGACTGCCTTTGTCATTTTACAGTTGACTTAGGATTAAGTGAAACGGTTCATTATAAGTACTAGGATAACAGAATCTGAATTTTAATGTTTTGCCGCATGTAAGTTGAAGCTACATTTGACTACACTTGTTGAGTTTGTTAATCATTTTCTGTTTACTTGGTCAGGGTTGTCAGTTTCAGATGTAAGGCTTGAAAGAGCAAAATGCAAGAGGAATGAGCGTATTTATTGGTAGGTTCTCAAAACTATCTCTTCTATTCTTTCATCTGATTTGCACAGATATTGATTTATTTTTTGTTATTTTTGGCAGTGACAATTGCAGAACTTCTATTTTTGATTATCATCGAAACTGTCTGTTGTGCTCCTATGACCTCTGCCTTAGGTGTTGCAGAGAGCTTAGGGACGGCCACCTGCAGGGAGGTGATGAAGAAGTGATTCTGAAATTTGTTGACTATGGAATTGATTACTTGCATGGTGGCAAGAAGGGGACACACCGAATGCCAAGGAGAGGCGGCTTGACAAAAAAGGTTGATTCATCGACCAAAAATCCTGAACTTAACTGTCCTTATGAATGGAATTCCAAGGAAAATGGTGTCATTCCTTGTTCACCAGAACACAAGGGTGGTTGTGGTCAAGGAGTTTTAGGATTGAAACGTTTATTACCGGAGAATTGGGTAGCAGAGTTGGTTGTAAAAGCAGAAGAGATAATTAACAAATATCGGGTCAAGGATGTGCCTGAAGATTCAGGCCAATGGCATCCTTATTCTAGATTTACTGGGAAAAACGATGTAGGCAGCAAAAATCTGCGTAAAGCAGCTTCTCGAGAAAGTTCTAATGACAATTATTTGTACTGTCCAACTGCTGTCGACCTGCAGCATGGGGATCTGAGGCATTTCCAAAGGCATTGGTTTAAAGGAGAGCCTGTAATAGTTAGCAATGTGCTTGACAATACCGTTGGTATCAGTTGGGAACCAATGGTTATGTGGCGTGCTTTCCGTCAGATAAAAAATGGTGGGCATAGTCAGCTTCTTGATGTGACTGCTATAAATTGCTTGGATTGGTGTCAGGTTAGTTTAGTTCTCTGTTTTTGTTGTGTATTGACGTTTAGCATGCTGCAACATGTCTCAAAAATCTTGTCACTGCATTGTTCTCAGCAACAAATGGATTATATTCCAAACTCGAAAATCAATTTCGTATTGTAGATGTTATGCTAGTTCCTTTGGTTGTCCTCCTCTGTAGTCTTGGTCATTACTCAATTTTCTTTCTAAGTTTTTCTCAATCGTTTGTGATTCAAGTTTCAGCTAGTTTAAAGTTCAGATGTGATCAGCTTGCTTGATGAGAATTACTGTCTCAATTATATATTTAAATACTTTAATATAAGGAGTTTCAACTGCCCTTCCTACCTTACAGCCATTATGTAATTTACAATTTAGGGTGACAGCTGCTGATAATTTTATTTATCCCATAGAGATCTTCTCTGAAAAATAGTGGAACAGTTGTAAAAAATTTATTCTAAAGCTCCCCGAAGGTGATTTTTCCACATATTTCTGCATATCCTTAAATTATGGGCGTTCTTGTGGCCCTTTCAGTTTGTTTAGATAAATTGATTTCCTGGTAGTTTTTGAAGTATGTTTTACATATCTTATCTGTTGTAGTTTATCACTGAATTACCAAGCTTTTATGCCAACCACGTAATACATGTTTAAGCAGTTCTCTTTACAAGCAATCTCCATTTTGTTTTTTGGCCATGAATGTAATGATGTACGGGTGGTTTTCTCACTTGATGTCTCTAATTGTAGTGCTGAATGAATATAATTTTGGGTGACTTGCAGACAGATGTCAATGTTCATCAGTTTTTTAAAGGGTATTCGGAGGGTCAATTTGACCAGTCTGGGTGGCCTCAGATTTTGAAGTTGAAAGACTGGCCTCCATCCACTTTGTTTGAAAAGCAGTTGCCGCGTCATGGTGCTGAGTTCATTAATTGCTTGCCTTTCAAGGAGTATACACATCCTCGCAGTGGATACTTGAATCTTGCTGTTAAATTACCCGAAAAATCTCTGAAGCCAGATATGGGGCCGAAGACTTACATAGCTTATGGATTTTGTGAGGAGCTAGGACGTGGAGACTCAGTCACAAAGCTTCATTGTGATATGTCTGATGCAGTATGCCTTTGTCCTTTGATCTTTACAATTTTATTTATCTATAAAGATGAAGTACACTGCATGGTCGCTTGAGATCCTTTCTGTTCTGCTATTTAGGCTTCTTATAGTTGTCACAAATCAAGAAAGGAGCCACGAATGGTTTTTTGTGGATCTTTAAATAGTATTGACACGATATGTCTCTTCCATACGATGTGTAGATTGTAAAATCTTGAAACTTGATTTGACAATGAGAAGAATGGGAGGATCTCACATATTTCGTGGTGGAGATTACAATCATTACTAAGAGCAGATAGTCTACCTGATTTTCTATGACCTTGAACAAAATAATATTATTAGCTATTGGAAGGCAGTGACTGTTGTGGGGTGCAAATGATCTTGATATTCTGAAACTTGAACTGCAAAATGGCTGAATTTATGTTGCATGTTATCGTCACTTTCTAATTTTGGAAGCTCATATTCTGATTTCATGTCTGTTTTAGGTGAATGTGTTAACACACAGTGAAGCAGTGTCCCTACCATCATCGCAACTTTCAACCATAAATAAGTTGAAACAGGATCATGCTGCCCAGGATATGCGGGAGTTTTCTAGACATGGTCAGAAAGTAAGTCAAATCACTCAAGTTGATATGGGACTTTCCGAGATTGATGTACAAGGTTCACTGCAGATGTTGGAAACAGATGGTATTGGCTTGGAAAGAGAAGCCAAAGATTTAACGGTATCTGATCTAGTGAATGGAAACATGTTAAACTCAGAGGCAGAGTTAGAGGGAGGCTTGCATATCGTAAACAACGGTGTAGAAGGGCAAGAACCTGGTGGAGAGGGAAAAATTAAGGAACATGATTCAGTTGTGTCATCAGAAGTCAAAGTTGCTGAAAATGACACTGAAGTCAATGGAAATAAAAAGAAGCGCCCTGGAAGGAATAAGAGTAAGAAATCGCCCAGTGCATTAGGAATGACATATGAAACAGAAGACAGAAAAGTGAGTGGTTGTGAGAGAGAAAGTAGTGTTATCACTGAAGAAGGTAATAAGGTTTCATTTGAAGGGATTGAAGATGATGACTGTGGTGCTCTTTGGGATATCTTTAGAAGGGAAGATACCCCTAAACTAGAGGATTATATCAAGAAGCACGTGAAGGAATTCAGGCATATCTATTGTAACCAACTGCGGGAGGTAATGATATGTCCTCCCAAATTTGATCTCCCTGAAATTTAATGAAAAATTTTATCTCTCTTGCATTATATAATAGCTGTGATTGATGCATGCTCTAACGTTTATCAGAATTTTTTAGAATGCAAAAGCATTTTTACCGCTGGTAATTTTTTTTTTGAATATCAATCATTTGGTCTGATAAGGCACATGCTGTTCAATTTCTTTTTTGAAATCAAACAAAATGTTAGTGCTGACATAATACATTGATTGGGGCAAGGATGAATTGTGTAGTAAATTATTTGGGGACAAGATTTTCCACTGTCACAAGTGCGATTCAAAGAATATAGAAATCTAATTGTTACAATAAACAATTTGAGTAATGAATAATGTAATGGTAAGGAAAACTAAAGGCGGAAATTGTGATCATTCTCAAAATTTGAGCCTAATTTTAGCTTTAGGTAATTTTTCTGATTTCTCCCATATTCTTTCTTAAAAAGAATTTTTTTTCTCGTCTATCAGCTTGAGCTTTTAATTAGGGGGTTCAACATATACATCTCATCTTCTGTATTCCTATCACGAGAGGAAGTCGCTTTTTTGAGTCCCTTTCACGTTTTTATAATTTTATTCACCAGCGTTGTACATCTATGTTCAGGTTGTCCACCCAATCCATGATCAAACAGTTTACTTGACCATGGAGCATAAAAGGAGACTTAAGGAGGAATATGGTTGATTTTCCTTCCTACTTTATTAATAAGTAACTATATTATGTGGTTAATTTTCTTCTCATTATGTTTGACGGATTTTCTTCTACAGGAATAGAACCGTGGACTTTTGTTCAGAAATTAGGGGATGCAGTTTTGATACCCGCAGGCTGCCCTCATCAAGTTAGAAATTTGAAGGTAGTGTTGTTCGGGTAACTGTCTACTTATTTTTGTGCGTTTGATTTATTGAAGTTCAACTGTAAGGTATCGCGAACAAGTCTGTAGCAGTGTTTTGGGTTTGGAGAATAACAACTTCATATTTATCCAATTGAGCTGATCAATTCGAACAAGGCCAGCTCCTTATGAAGTTGTGATATTTGTAGGTAGCGATAAAAATCTTGGCCCAGTTTGTACAACATAATCTTAAGATTATTTTCTGTACAAGCCTCTTTTTATGGTGGTTTCTCTGTTGCCAATTGATGGACAATAAGTGAACTGCTACTCTGTTTCTCTACAAGCTTTTCTCCTAATTTCTTAATCTTTTCATCTTACTTTTCATTCCTCGAGCTTGAAGAAAATCTTGAGGTTTATGCGCTGGCAAATTCTTGTTCTCTCGCTACTATTCTACAGTATCAAGTGTGAAATAGAAATACATAAAATGTATGTATTTGGTTCCAATCTGATTAGTTCTTTAGATGGGCAGTTAAGTCTACATTCTGCTATAAAAGATGCATCTGTTTTGACCAAAATTTTTCCTGTTCGGTTTCTCTAGTTTCTGATACACAAAATCCGTTGTACAATTTATTTTGTTTATTTGGCTACAGACCATATTCTCACGTCTTTCTGTGCACAGTCATGCATAAAGGTGGCACTGGACTTTGTATCCCCTGAAAATGTTCACGAGTGTGTCCGTTTGACTGAAGAATTTCGCAGGCTTCCTCAAAACCATCTGGCTAAGGAAGATAAGCTGGAGGTTTGATTTTCCTACTTTGCATCATATTTAGGAGTCTGTTTCTTTGAAGCAATAAATATCTACAACAGCTGCTTTGAACTAGTTACCTCTCTAGTCTTCATGACTGTTTTTGCTTGAAAAGCCATAAATTTTTATAGGAAGATAAAGGAAACTTTTATCTGTTTATTTTTGACCAGGTGAAGAAAATGATTGTCCATGCATTGAGCAAAGCAGTGAAGGATGTGGAGAATTTTTCTCGTCGCAAATGAGTATGGTAAAGACCATTTCCCACTTACACTTCCATTTGTAAGTTTCTGCTACTTGAAGCTTTGTTCCTTTATAAGTTTTACACACTTATTTCATGTAGTAAATTTGTTTGTGGTTTATTGGTAGCTTGGATAACTTATTATGGGTTATCGGCATGGCATGTTTTAGGTGTCTGAAGTCACTCTTATTCGTGTGTACCGGCATCTCAGCAATACATATTTTTGTGGGGAAAGAAGCCATTTCAGTTCTGGACGATACATATTTTTGTGGGCGTTTGCTAATATGCAAGTATGCTTGTACTGTATCTGTCGTGTCAATTATCTGGAAACAGTAGGAGTGAAATGTGCTTGATGATCATGGCTAAATTGATCACATTTTGGTTTTTGTAGCTTTGCCGATTGTATTTGACATAACTTGGTTAAATTAAATGGTGATGCCATTTTTTAATTTTTATTTTTCTTCTATTAGTACGAGATTTTCTTTGGCAGTGGCGCTTCTGTGTGAAGTCTATTGTGCTTAAACTCAATTTCTTACAATTACGGTCAAAATGTGATCCCATTATTTCTTATTAAATCAAAATTCATTTTTCTATCCCTTTTTTTTTTATCAATCATACATTTTCAATAAAATAATATTACTTGGAGATCTAAAAACTTTTTTTTTTATTTTATAATCACACAATTAAAAAAAATATTATTATCCCTCATTATAATGTGGAATAATGGAGGCAAACACGGACTTATTAATTTACGAAGTTACAAAAAATCAACACTCTTGTCTATAATAAAAATAATAAGCTTGCAAATTAAAAGTTTCATCCTCATACTATTGTTATCTAATAAAAAACATTCACTAAATTTATAAAAAAAAAAAAAATCTGAAAAATGGTTAGCTTAGAATTAATTATACATGATTTTTGTTTAGAAATTTTGTACAGGAAGACAGCTTGATTTGTTGTCAAAAACTATTTTTGGCAACAACCAATACAAATCTGTAAAAAAAAAAAAAAAAACCCTTTCTACTTAGAGCATGATTGTTTAAATTAAGGATTTGAGAAGTCAAAATAAGTTTTTACAACCTAAAAATTATTTTTGGACTCGTTTGATTCAATTTATAAAAATGCTTGTTCAAGTTAAAAGAACTTTTACAGAAAATTGATTAGTTGGTTAATGTGACTTTCTTTAAAAGTTAGAGAAAACTCTTTTAAAAATAAGTTTTTAAACATTAAGGTAGTTTTTATTCAATTCTTAATGTTTTTGTCTGACTTTGGGAATGATTGTGCTTGATGATCATGGCTAATCCATCATATTTTCTTGGGTAGATTATGATCAATTCTTATGGTTTGCTAGTAAGCGCAGTAGTGAAGTGTTAAATCACTAACATCTCCGATGGTTTTGGAGACAACATTTGCACCAACCTATTGTGGTAAGCTGCTTAGTTTATGATAAGTGCTGATGATATATTACATTAATTAATTTGTGGATAAATTTGCTATCTATCAATAGATTGATGTATAACATGAGTTATGTATCGGTTTCTTTTCTAATAAAATCTTTATGCTTCAATGTTCGGAAATTTAATGAATTTATTGTTATGCTTGCTCTTCAAAATTTTCTATGAAAAAATATTTAAACAAACAATTTAAAATAAATATTTGTTATACACCCTCCGATGGTTCATTTGGTATAGATTAAAATCGGATTAAAATTGAAAAATTAATCGTTATTGTTGATTTTTATTAGACGAATGTGACCCAATAACGGTCATATTTTCAATTTTAATCGAATTTTAAACAGACTCTAAGCCCCTGTTTGACACCCATTTTTAATCTCATTCTCATTCTCATTTTTCTACAGTATTC
>CAIGRO010181948.1:0-10416 GCA_903798355.1 Fraxinus baroniana
TACATTATATTTCGTTTTCTATCAAGAAGGATCTTTTTTGTGTTTTGTTCTTTGGTCTAACTGATGATCAGCTTCTAGTGTTGGAGGGACTGAGAAGGATTTTTCTTATCAACATGAATTGATCATCTTCCAATGTTGGTGGCACTGAGAAGGGTTTGTTTCTGTAAATCCTCTGTTAGTTTTGGCTGATTTTTATGGATTCTGTGCTTTTTATTAAAGTTTATTGGAATGATATCCTGATAAAAATCTCTGCACATTCCATTACTGATGTTCATTTTTTCTAGTTGATAATATTCAGAGTTCACTAATTTTTTTTTTTTTTAGTAGAAGCTATGAGTGATTTTTGGACAATGGTGGGCGGCTCATTTTTAGCAGATTCAACTTGGGCAAAAAGAAAGGACTCTGATTCAGTTCATATCCTTCCCAATTAGTGTTTTGTGAAGATCACCAGAATATATGGATTTTAGGGAGGTTTCTATACTTTAATTTATTTTTATGGAAATCTTCACTTGACTGCCATAGGAGACTTTGTGACCAAGTGATTGTTGCCATGCATTTTCAATAAATCAGATCAGTCCTTGTTTCAATCAAATATTACTTTGTATCTTTTAATAATATGCTAAACAGTCGGTTATTTTTTATTTTTCTTACAATAATTGTCATCCTCTTCTGGCCCCATTGTTTTTAATTTTATGACTTCATTTCTTAATTTTTCTCAGAATCAAATTTTGGGACAGTTCATTTCCATTTGTTATGAACGCCCGTTTTGATACCTTAAATGTGCAGTTACTAACTGTCTTCAATGTTATCTATGCAGATTACATCAAAATTAAAAAATGGGTGTGTTTATATGCTAGTGGTGCTTGAAGAATTTGGTGTGGTACATGATAAAAAAAAATATGAAAACTCACTGGAAGGATTAGTCATGTAAATTTTTATCATTTCACATATTATGCGAGTCTTATTGATGGGAAAGTACACTTGAAGCCTTGGATATGATATTTCATGTTTCAACAACTTTGTTTTGGACATACTTTTCACTTATTCAAGAACTCAACTCAATCAGAGTTCTATGGGAAGCAGCCGCCTCGTACTTCTTCAAACTTGAAGTTACTTCTCTTTGCACCTATGCCAGGTTTTCTTTTACTTTTCTTTGAATTCATTCAGTAATTTCTTTCCTAAGCAAACATGATAAATATGCTTGAGTGTGTGCAATTTGGCTAGGATCCTAATTTAAGGATCTTCATAATTTCTACTGCCAAAAAGCTGAAGCAAAAGCAAGGCTTAAGTTGTAGCTACCTTTTTTTTATGTACTCGTGATTTCTTATTTTCTATCTATTCACTCTCTGCATCTGAATTATACGTCCAGCTAATCCTCCTTTTCTCTTCTAAATTTTCATTTCCCTTTCTCTTGTCTCAATCCACCTATACTTTATTGTCTCAATCCACCTATAATTTATCTAAATCTCTTAGCAGCAGAAGGAAAAAAATTGAAATATAACCCAGGCATATGGTCCTGCTCCTCTTTCTTCTATTCTGTTACTTGCAGCATTTACATATGCATATACTCGAACTAACTTTCATTCATTTATTGTAACTTTTAATCCCTAATCAATTGCACCCCAATTCAGCAACATACAAATTACCGATACTGTCTTCAACTCCTAATTCCTTTCTCTTGTCGTCAAATTTTTCTTGTGTATTTAATACTTTCAAGCACTGCATCTGCATATAAGTAGGGAACATAAAAGTTCTGTTCAAGTCCAAATTTCTTTACCTTGCTGTAACGGAAAATGAAATAAGAAGCTTGAGCTCAACCAGTTCTCCTGTGTCACTTTCTTTTCTTTGCTCAAATAAAAAAAATAAAACACAACACCACACAAATACTCTATCTTTGCTTCCTTATCATTGTTTCATCTGGACTACCTTACTTGGTTTTCGCTACTAAACTCAATCCGCTGATAGCATAACTTGATCCATATCCTACTGACAAGTATCTAAAATCCCATGCTGAAATAACACAAGCTAAAATACCATCATGTCTAATCAAGGTACACATTGTTGATTATCCTAGCCCTTAGAATACACAAATTTCATTTATAAATTCCATAATCAAATTTCTTGATAAGAATGAAATAATCTATTCATGAGATCCAAAATGCAATTGAAGAAATAATTAACCTAAGCGGCATCACCAAAATTTCTTTACACTCGTCTCATATTTATAGTATAACCATAACATGTTATCCCAATCCATTGTAATCTGTCACAATAATCCAAATGATGTTTATGGGAAGATTAATTCACTTTGTAGCCTCAAAATATAATCACATATTGTCTTGATGTAAAATCAAATCATATATTTTTGTTTACTAGGAAAATTCCGTTGCATTCTATATATCCTCATCATTAAACTATATGTGCTCAAATTTTTAATCATGCCATGTCTCATAAGATCAAAGAAATAAATATCATCATGTTTATCTTGTTAACCTTTCAATCGTGAAAATACGGTCAACACTTAAATTTCCAAACTCTCATTCTTAACAGATAACAACACTACATTAACCTTTCCTTTTTTATTTATTTATTTTTTTTAAACTCACACCTGGAAACAGATCCTGCTTTTTCATTTTTTCTAAAGATGAAGTAAAACCTTAATGTGATGCTTATTTTTCCTTCCCCAGACTAGGCTCAGCAATTCTGTTGGGGGTATTCTTCTCCTCTCCAAATTTTCAATATGTGTCCCTACTTGATATTCTTCATTTTCCATTCATCAGAACTTATGCCTACTCCTTCATTCCTATAATTAAACTTATAAATATTGATTTTACTAGTAGTCAATGTATAAGCCGGGATACTATACTTACCCTCAACAAAGACAGGACCATGGTCACAAGAATATCAATTTTAAAGCCCCAAGGCAAATCATATATAATAACATCATGTTCTCCATGAAACAACATATTTTCCACCGCTTCTTCATGTGGGTCATCTATAAAGTTCTTTATCATATCACACCGTCACAATTTTCTATTACATGCATCATCCTCCATACGCTACAAAGTAATCATAAATTCCTACGAAAATCCTCATAATACCACAATCACTCAATTTCTCAAACCAATCATAACTCTATCCTGCAATTGTCATCAAGTAGACATACCAAAACATTATCCAATACTTATAATCGTTTATACTATTGGAGAAGAGTCTTCAATCACCAAAGAACCGGGCTCAGTCTCGTTGAATCAACACCACAATTTTCAACCTAGAACCACAAACCAAAGCACCCCAACCCGGTTGCTCTCGAGTTGCCCTCAACCATATAAGTGAGTTGTCAACTAAAAAGCCATTCAATGGTTATGGGCTGGGCCATGAGTAGTACTAATTAAATTAGGCTACTTCAAATGACCTAAATAAGTTATATGATTGGTTTAAACAATTGTGGTGTCGATATACAACTTCAGTCATTTGGTCGATGTCGACTGAATAAACAATAACTTAATCATCGCTCGGGATGTCGCTTGACAACAATTTGCCTAACAAACCTCCACCTTGGTGTCAAAAAACCTGCAAAGAAAATTATTACCCATTAATTAAAATCCAGAATTATACCCAATGAAATCGAAAATTATTTACCTCCACCGATGTTTAGAAGATCTTTGCAACTTCTAAACTTCAACAANGTGTCAAAGGACCTGCAAAGAAAGAATTACTAAGCATTAGTAATAATCCAAGAAGGTGACACCAATAAAATTGGAAATCATTTACCTCAACCGATGTTTAGAAGATCTTTGCAACTTCTAAACTTCAACAACGGTAACACCTTAGTACCCATATCTGAGGGATTATATTGTGTGTATTTAGTTTTACAACTTTGTGACACCATATCTCTAATGAAATGTAGTCTAGCATCAATGTATTTGGTGCGTTCATGAAAAACGGGATTCTTGCATGGATACTACCATATAATCATTTAAAACACAGTTCATGTAAAAGGCCTCTAAACTATAAAACTTCTTTAACAGCTTCAGTAGTAGTGATGTATTCAGATTTTGTCGTGAATAGTGCAACTATGTGTTGTAATTGTGATTTTTAACTAACACAAGAGTTAGATAAAATAAACACATAAGAAGTGAATTTCCTATTATCTCTATCCCTAGTATAGTCAACATCTACAAAACCCTTCAGTTTTACACCCTCATTATTGACACCAAACCTTAGACCTAAATTATAAGTTCTTTTAAGTACCTTAACATCTATTTCAAGGCTTCCAGGACCAGGATTATACATATCTACTAAGAGTGCTAACAGCAAAAGCTAAATCTAGTCTAGTGCAAATCTTCAAATACATAACAGAACCAATCACATTGGAGTATGGAATTCTACTCATGTATTCTCTCTCTTTTTCATTACATGGAGCTTGATATTTAGATAATACAAAGTAATTAGCTAAAGGTAATGTAACAGGTTTGCAATCATGCATGCCAAATTTCTTTTAATACTTTTGAAACATATACGGACTGATGTAAAAACAAGATAGAATTTGACCTAACTCTTTCAATATCCATACCTAGGATTCTTTTAGCCTTACCTAAGTCTTTCATGTCAAATTCACCATTCAAACTTGTTTTTATATAAAACAAGATAGAATTTGACCTATCTCTTTCAATTTTCATACCTAGAATTCTTTTAGCCTTTCCTGGATCTTTCATGTCAAATTCACCGTTCAAACTTGTTTTATGATACTTATCCACTTTGGTGATGAACCAACTAAGATCATATCATCCACATATAACAATAAGGACATAATCATTATTAGCATCATTTTGTTGGAAATAGAGACAATGATCAAACTTGCTCCGTTGAAACCAATGGATGATTCTTTTATACTAGTGATTGTTTTAAGCTACATAAAGATCTTTTCAAGAAGCACACATGATCGGGTTTTAATTTGTCTTTAAAATCTCTAGCTTGGTTCATAAAGATTTGCTCATCAAGTTCACCATGTAAAAAAACAGTTTTTACATTAAGTTGTTTTGAGTTCCCAGTCAAAATGTACAACTAATGCAAATATGACTCTAATAGTAGTGTACTTAACAACATGTGAAAAAACCTCGTTATAATCAACTACATCCTTCTGAGTGTACCCCTTCTCCACTAACCTAACGTTAAATCTTAAGGGGTTCAGATGCGCTGGTACCCTCCTTAAACTTAAATACTCACTTCAATCACCAGTCGATTTATTCTTAGGTCTAGGTACTAGCTCCTAAGCTTGATACTTTTTGAAGAACTCATTGCATCTTTCATTGCCTTAAATTGTTCTTTAGATTGTTCACTTTTCATTGCCTCTTCAAAGGTTTTGGCTTTCTATCAGCTAAATCTCATAGATCGCATGTGCAAAAGCTAACTCAGGCTCATATCCAAATCTTATAGGTGCTCTAGAATGTCTTCTCTCTCTATCCCTAGCTAAATTATAATCTGTTAAAGGATTCTCTTCTTCAAAATGTTCTTCTATCACTACTTCCTCTATATTCTTTGTATCTGGTTGTTGAACATGAGTCTCCACCTCACTTTGTGTAATGGGGATGGATGTGCTAAGTTTTTCTAACTCCACCTTCAACTGATTTCTCACTTCACCTTGTTTTTTTTACTTACAAGCTCAGATTCAGTTTTAAGGCACTACATTTCGCTTTCATTGAATGTAACATCTCTACTCACAATGATTTTAACCCCTTTTTTGGCTCTTATCCCACAACTTGTAACATTTGACACTCTCATGGTAACATAGGAAAATACATTTTCTAACTCTAGGTTCATGCTTTCCCTCACTCCGATGAGAAAAAGCGGCACATCCAAAAGTTCTATGCATAGAATAATTATTTAGTTTACCAGACCATTTTTCATGTGGAGTATCACCATTCAATGCAGCAAATGGAGTTACATTAATCAGATAACAAGCAGTCATAACAACTTCTCCCCAAAAAGATTTTAAGACATCAGAACTTAACATCATACAACACACTTTATCACGTATAGTTCTATTCATCCTTTTCGCTGTCCCATTTTCTTGGGGAGTGTAAGGAACAATTTTATGTCTTGTTATCCCATTTTCTTTGCATAGATTGTTAAATTAAGTGTTATAAAGCTCTAGGACATTATAAGTTCTCAAAAACTTGATCTTCTTACAAGTTTGGTTCTCAAATTGTCTGTTCCAGTTATTAAAACTATGAAAAGTATCAAACTTATACTTTAAAAGATAAATCCACACTTTTTTAGTGTAATCATCAATATGATAAACAAGAAGTACATATTTCTACCCAAGGTAGGACTACTAGCAGGACCCTATAAATCAAAATGCATATATTTAAGCATGTCTTTAATTTTATGAACACTCGTGGAGAATGAAGTTCTATGATATTTACCAAGCACACAATGGTCACAGAAAGATAAATCAGATACACATCATTTCCAAAAGTACATTTTTCATTAAGAAGTCTAATCCCCTTAATACCTACGTGTGCTAGTCTATTGTGTCATTTATATGTGTGATAAGCCTTAACAGAACATATAGAGGAATCTAAACCTCTTATTACTTCCCTAATAGTGATATAAATATTATTTTTCCTGATTCCCTTAATAGAGACAGGTGCACCCTTAACCAATTTTAAAATTTCATTTCCAATTTAACTAGTGAAATCAGTTTTCTCAAGTCTTCCCACTGAAATTAAATTTCTAAACAATTTAGGGGTGTATTTAACATCTCTTAAAGTATACATAAAACCAGT
The DNA here is from genome assembly GCA_903798355.1 of Fraxinus baroniana. Classification (NCBI taxonomy): domain Eukaryota; kingdom Viridiplantae; phylum Streptophyta; class Magnoliopsida; order Lamiales; family Oleaceae; genus Fraxinus; species Fraxinus baroniana. The sequence continues at coordinate 6,792 of CAIGRO010181948.1, forward strand.
GGCAAACTTTAAGGTAATATCACTAATTTTAGCAATCGTATGAGCAGAGTGTCACACAGCACAACATGCCATTATTTGATATATTCAAATTTTCAAACCAGTCTTTTTGTGATATCACATGAAAAGATACACCAGAATCAAGTGTTCACTCATGCGAACGAGAATTGCCAGTTAAACTCAATTCAGCAGGATAAGCAATATAACTTGTAATCATAAAAACCTCACCATCACCACTATCGGAAATAGAAGACAATACATTCACTTCATTGCTCTTCTTACCCTTTTGCTTACCTTTCTCTTTTTATCAATCCTTTATAAAATGTCACATGTTCCTATAGCCATAACATTTCTTAACCTTTGTCCTAGATTTAGATCTAGATTTACCCTTGCCCTTTTTTCTACCTCCATTACTACTTGGCTGCCACCACTCTGGTAACTATCATGATTGTTTTACCTAAATTTAGTTTTACCCCTCATCATGTAAATCTCACCGCATTTATTATCATGATTTTTAGTTCTCATCTCCATCTCCTTACTTCTAAGGGAGTCAATGACAATTTCAGGCGTCAAAGTGTCTCTATCATATTTAATAGCATTCTTAATTTCCTTATAGGTATCAAGTATAGAACTCAGTAAGATAATAGCCTTATAGGTGTCAGACGCTAACATTTTACAGTTAACAATATTTTGAACAAGTTTGTTAAACACGCCTAAATTGTCATCAAGATCATTTGAAGAATCTATTTTAAAGCTGAAAAAACGCTCAAGTAAATAAAGATTTTTTGGAGTAGATTTAGCAAATACAAGTCTTCCAACTTCTTTCAAAGTTCTTTAATGATTTTCAGTTTATCCACTTTTCTCAAAATATCGTCAAACAAGTGTAAAATAATTGAAATATAAGCGAGCTCATCGGCTTCTTCTTTTTATTTTTTTGAAAAATTAGCAGGAAAATTGCTGTCAATGACTTTTGAAACCTTTTGTTGAACCAAAATACCTCTCATTTTTGTTGTCAGATTGAAAATCACATTTTTCGTTAAAAGTTCTCAAATCAAAATTATGAGTTGTTATTTTTAATAATCAATCAAAGATACAAAATCACAATTAAACCACACAAAGTAAACATAGGGTCGCAAACAATATACACCGTTTTAGATTCACAGGGTTTCGTAAAATTCTTGATCTTAGATCAAGGGAATGTTCAAACGGGTAAGGTCTAGGTATTCTAGTAACTTAATGGTGCAACAAGAGATATGTTAACTAAATAATTTCACGCACAATATATTGCAGAGATAATATGTTGAAGTTCCTAATTTCTAGAACATATAATGGTTACCCCATATGGTAATCCCAATCTTATTGTCACCCCATACGATGACGCGCTAGTGTTGGAAATTAAACGGGATAGGCCATTTAACAGAGCGGACCTATCAGAGTCCGTAAATAACGGTAGATAAAATTTACCACTTTAGGGCTATCACTATTCGCCCTAAAGTTTCTTGTAGCCATAGAAACCAATTGAATTAAAAACGCACATGGGCAAAATCGTCCAGATTTCACCTATCACCTGAAACAGAAAACCAACACCACAAAAATGTTAGAAATCTCGTTAGAGTAATTCTGTCTGAAGAAAATTGTCGAAGCAGATCCTGGACGCGCCTCTATGTCCCACTTTTGCCAACGACTGTCAACACCACGCGCACTACTACCGACTGCACCTCAACCTGTAGAACCTGCCTGTGTTATTGGTTTCTTCAATTGGCCACTTGTTTGGACGAAAAATGGAATTGCATGTTCGGTTTAATGGAAGAAAATTGGACAAATCTTTTATTGATTCCTCGTCGAATTTCACAACAACCACGACTTTGATACCAAAATGTTGAGAGAATAATCGATCACCAAAGGATTTCGGGCTCAGTATATCATATATAGAATGAAATCAACACCACAAAGTTGCCAAACTCAAACTACAACCCACACGCAATCCGATTGCTATTCGGTTTGCCCTCTAAGGACACATGTGAGAGGTTATTGTAGCCACAAAGGCTAGGAGAAAGGTGAGACGAGAACACACTGCAAAGGAAGCACAAAGCTAAAAAAAAAAAACGCAGTCAATATCTCTCACAAGAAGGAGCAACAATAATGTTCCACACACACAGCCAACAAGAAACGAGAGCCAACTTATATAAAAGAATAGGTGGGCTTTAGGGTAAATAGTGATTAGGCCCAAGAGTATAATAGGTAATGAATAAATGGGCTACATACTAAAAGTCATTCAAAGAATTATAAGTCGGGCCATGAGTAGCTCTAATGAAATTGGGTTATTTCAAATTACCCAAATAGATTGTAGGTTTAGGTCGTTACATTATACCGGCCGAATAAATAATAACATAACATTATCGTCTGAGAGTTCGTTTGACAACAGTTTGCCTAACACACTACAACAACCAATCTTTATTGCATGGGCTCCTTGATAATAAGGTCTAGATTTGACTTTGCCTTGTACAGCCTTTGATTTTTTACTCAGTTGTAGGGGTGAAAACGGTTCGATTTGGGTAGTTTGTGTTATATTTTCAACTCAAACCATTTCATACGGTTTGAAGTTTTTTTAAAACAAACCAAACCAAACCAAACCATTTTTTTTTTCAAACCAAACCATTATTTGCAGTTTGGTTCGATTTTAATCTGCGGCTTACCGTTGACATTATAGTTATATGTTTAAAACAAGTTAACACATACATTTAAAAAAGAACTAATAATGTTAAATGTTAAAATACATTCATATTTGTTTAAAATTCGATATAAAAACAAAAAAGCAAAAAAAAATAGTATCAAGTTAGCATCTAGCAACAAGCACTCCGAATTTTACAAGTAATAATATCAGAATAAGTACAAGAATACTATCCTCTCATTTGATAAACATTGGATTTATATCCCCTATTGTAACACATGATTTGACCTTTGTATAAAATGCAAAAATCAAAATATTTATTAGTCCTTGTTAATAATATTAACAATCAACTAAGAAATAATATGTATAAAATATCAAAATTGATAATAGAAAATAAATGTCACATTCCACAACTTTCTCAAAGTCATCCAATGCTTCTACCTCATCCAAATATTGACGAAGTACTGTAGGTTCATTGCTGATATGCAATTAATTCTTTATGCATATTAAGCATATGTTTGAGCCTCATTCTTTCTCCTTTTTTCCCATTCATTTTTCTACAGTACTCATTTTCAAACACACATTCTCCAAATAAAATAATATTACACACAAATCTAGAACTTTTCATCACTTTTTCACCACACTTTCTCCCATCAATCACTATTCAAAAACTAATTCTTCCTAAAAAATGAGGCCAAACACCCACTAAGGCCTCAACCATTTTTCCACTCAATGAACTAAAGGAGTCAAAAATTTGACCGCTCATGGAAAATGCGACTCTAAAGCGACTGTAAATATTTGAATTGCTAATACATCTTTGGCAATCTTAGAGACAATTTTGTACGTGTGCGCATTCAATTTTCACCAAACTAATATGTTAAACTTGAGATCGGTCAAATCTTGACAACAATTAGACAAATAATCAACCAAATCATTCTTCTCAAATTGCATGTTTTG